>CM035166.1:90696639-90847105 GCA_020205615.1 Panax quinquefolius
GCATTTTCGTCACCATTATGAAAGTTTTTGGTTCCATCTGAAGCTGAGTATGCTCTTCGGGAAGTCCACGAAGGCATTTGCGGTGATCACATGGCTGCTAAGTCACTGGCATACAAAGTTCTTCGGCAGGGATACTACTGGCCAACGATCTTTAAGGAAGCTACGGAGTATGTGAAGAAGTGTGAGAAGTGCCAGCTCAACAGTCCGATCCCACATCAGCCACCAGAAGAGCTATACTCAATTCTATCTCCTATACCCTTTGCTATCTGGGGGGTTGATATACTGGGTCCGTTGCCGAAAGCTAAAGGACAGGTCAGTTTTGTCATAGTTGCTATTGATTACATGACCAAATGGGTAGAGGCGAAGCCACTTCGGTTGATAACGGAACAAGAGTGTTTGAAGTTCATGAAAGAATCCGTAGTGTTTCACTTTGGGATTCCTAAAGTGGTGATATCGGACAACGGACGCCAGTTTGTGGGATCGAAATTTGAAGGATTTCTGAAAGAGCTGGGGGTTCAACACAGAAAAACTTCAGTGGCTCATCCACAGTCGAATGGGCAGGTTGAGGTGACTAACAGAATGCTGCTGAATGGGATCAAGTGCAGATTAGACGAAGCGAAAGGAAGATGGCCGGAAGAGCTACTCAGTGTATTGTGGGCTTACCGAACTACACCGAGGACTACGACAGAAGATTCACCTTTCAGATTGGCCTATGGTACTGATGCCTTAGTCCCAGTCGAGATTGGATCTCCAAGTCTTCGCGTTAGTCAGTTCAGAGAGATCTACAATGACGAAGGACTGAAGGCCAACTTGGATATGTTAGAAGAAGTCAGAGAAGTGGCTTTGATCAAGTTAGCAGCCTACTAGAGGAGAGTTGCCAAGCATTACAACAAAGGGGTAAAGCTCCGTAGATTCAAAGTGGGGGACTTCGTCCTCAAAGAAGCTGAAGCATCTATGCCACAGAACGTGGGGAAGCTGATACCGAATTGGGAAGGACCGTATGAAGTAATCGAAGTACCAAAGCCAAGAACTTACTGATTGAAGGCATTGGATGGATCCGAGATTAAGAACACTTGGCACGCTGGCAGACTCCGAAAATAATTTCAGTAGAGATCGAGTCAGTTTATCGGAAGTCTGTACATGATTGATCACCATCAATAAAAAGTCACTTTTTCACAACTGATCCTCTTCCTATTTGTCCTAAGATCCCAATGGTGTAAGGAGGTATGGTAGGACTCGCTGGCCATTCGATGGCAGCCTAATTATTTGTTACCCCGTGTGGTAGACAAATCGTGTGATCCTTTTAATATTGATTTTACCAAGGGTGGTAAATCAATGGGCACCGAAGTAAGGAGGACGGGGTGGACTCGCTGACCATTCGATGGTAGCCTCTTCGGCAGGAGTGTCCTTATGGTTTTGTTATACCCTGCGCGGTAGACAAATTCCACGGTCCTCTGTTATATTATTTTTACCCCGAGTGGTGAATCAATGGACACCGAAGTAAGGAGGTATGGTAGGACTCGCTGGCCATTCGATGACAGCCTTATTGTCAGGAGTGTCCTTATGAATTTGTTACCCCATGTGGTAGACAAATTTCATGGCCCTTATAAAATTGTTCTACCCCGAGTGGTAAATAAATGTCCTTATATACTTGTTCTACCCCGAGTGGTAAGCAAGATCTTGAAGGTGCAAGGAGGATCAGCCGAATTCACCTCACTCATGACCTGTCTCACACTTTGGAAATGATAAGTATACATTACTTTATGCAAGTGTTAAGTTCGGTTCAGTTCATTCAGTTCATTTCATTTCTTAACTTAACTGCTATACACCTTATCTGATTTGTAGTTTAAGTTAAGTTCATTCAAGATCATTGATGCTGAATTATTGACAAGAAACGAAGTAAACAAAAGCCATAGTAAAGAAAATTAAAATTTCATTAAACACTTAAACAAGTCCACTTAAATTTCTTTACAAAATTTTTGCACAAAATTCTAACGATTAGAAGCAGTAAAATCCTATTTATACATCATTTTCAAAATCGAGCAAAGCAGGATCTACTTGGGCTGCCACCAACTTTTCCTTGCATTGACCTCGGCAGTCTTCGTATCCTTCGTAATATACTTTCATAATCTCTGCACCGAGCTCATCAGAAGTCCGATAGTCCTCCTGAATCTACTTGAGAAATTCTTCGGTCATGGGAGGATCCCGTTCCTGAAGTACCTTAATCTTACTACAAAGTTTACGGCGTTCAGCCCTGTGGGCCCTCCTATCATCCCGAGCCTTTGTATGAACTTCGCTAAGTTGTGTTGCCAGGTCTCGATGTGCTGTAATGATCTCTTCATTCTTATTCTTTAGAACTTCAGTCTCTGCAACAAAGTGGACATTCATGTTAGTCAATTTATGTTCGCTGGCTTTTGTCACCTTCAGTTCTTCCCTGACCGAGATCAACACGTCATGAGTTTCCCTCAAACCATCTTTAGTTTGGGCTAACTCCCTTTGAAGACCTTCATTGGCACGAAAAGCAGACTCGTGTTCCTCTCTCTCTCTCGAGACAACGTGGCCTTCAACATGTTGATCTCTCTTTTCATGGTCTCCTCATCAGACTCGACATTTATGTGTCTGGGACGTAAACGCCCGAAGACTGCATTTGTCTGCACATATTCGACAGTATCCAGTCAAGTTCAGATATTTAAACAAGAAAAGAAACTTTTAACCAAGAAAATTGTAACTTACCTTTGCCAGATAACTCATGCCTTCATCAAGAAAATTCTCGTTCGTATGGTCAACAAATCGATGATCGTCATTTTCTCGAACGAAGACGTCAAAGAGTTGGAAGGGAAAATTGGCGTTATACCGAGGCCACAAGGTCGGCATTCCAGTAGCCTCATCGTGGAATTTTTGTGATGAAGGCCTTGGGGGGGAAGGCCGTGGTTGGTCACGAACAGGAGAAGGATCCATGTATACATTTTCGGTGGAAGATAATTGAGCTGAGACAGGGTCGCGAACTGGTGAATGTACATGTGTTGAGCTTGGATGGTATCGGATGGTAGTTTCTCTTTTCGAGATGGAGTTGCAACGGGTTCAGTTCGCTCTTCTTCATTAATAGTCCGAGTCTCCACTGGGAATATCAGGGGGAGAACACTCGAAGAAGACACCCTCAAGTCATCGGCAGTCAAAGGAGTGACCTGAGTCTTTAACTTCTTAATTCGAAGGATCTGTCTACGATCGTCTGCAGACAGATCAAGTAAGCTCCTTCAAACTGTTGTAGATTTGACAATTGGTGCTATTGGGTCAGCAGCTGGTGGTGTCGGGACAGTGACTGGCGGTGTTGGGTCAGTGATCGGTGGTGGTAAGTCAAAAGTTGGCGGTACCAATTCGGCGATAGGTGGGGATATTGGATTGACATTTGGTTCAGATTCAGAAAAGCCTTCGGAATCTGATGGTATGGAGATCTGTTTGGGCTTTCGGACACCCCTCTTCCTTCGACGTAGTTTGAGTTGTATTTCTGGTAAAATGGGCTCTTCGGCTTCTGGCTCAATGGTCTGGGATTCAGCGTTGGCTTGAGGTGCTTCGGTAGGAGGTGTCTCGGTAGGTGGTTTGAATTGGGAAGAGGCTTCCCGTTGAGAAGGTTCAGAACCAACCTTTGTAGATTTCCCGACCACATTATCTTCGGATGGAACTTCCTGCTGGGAAGACTCGGCCATGACTTCTACGGATTTTCCAGCTAGAAAATCCTCCAACTCCTTCACCTCCGAAGATGATGGTTTGATTAAAGTTACTGCAGAAGATTAACAATTTTACATCAAAATCTATACCACAGCAATTTTCAAAATATTGATAAAGTAGATCTATACTTACATTTATGGCCATACAACCATGCTTGCTTAGATGTAAGTCCAGATTTCCATTCTTCCTTGATAAAATTATCAAAGAGATCAACCATTTCAAACTATCGCTTTTTTCGAAACGTCACCGAAGTCACTAAAATTTTCTCGTCAAGAGCTCCGCTTCTAATAGTAGAAATTTCGGGTCCCTTGACGTAAAACCATTTCTCATTCCATCCTTTGTTACTAGATGGGGTAGTTACCAGCAAACGCCTTTCGAATTTTTTTTTTCCCTCTTTGGCCGCCACCTATAACTTTGAACCCCTTTTCACGAGACTGACTGATCTTGTACACAGTGAAAAAGAAATCGAGAGTAGGTTCGACTCCGCCTTCATGGCAGAATGCAATGAAGGCTAGGATATGTATATAAGAGTTCGGCACCAATTGGGCGAACCCGACACCGACAAACCCTAGAATGGTCAGCAGAAATGGATGAAGAGGAAATCTGACCCCTTTCTCAAGAATAGTCGCAGCGACTGCCGTCCATCCCTCGGGTCTTTGATACATCCTCTCCTCAGCCCTAGGAACCCTCACCAAGTGAGTATCCGGAATGTGGCATCGATCTCAAATCCTCTGTAATTCCTTTTCAGTAATAGTCGAGGGAGTATTGGCATGGGTAAAAAATTCCTTGCTTCTGAAAAATTCGGAAGGGGTAAGGCGAGGCTTAGGAGGCATTTTATATTTACCTGGAGCAGCAGCCTGAGGGTTAGAACTCGAAGCCTCTTTACCGGGGTTTGGGTTAGGTGGGACGGTCGTAATGGGAGTTGCCCGAATCGGAGATTTCTTGTTTGTATTGATGACCACCATTGTTGGCGATTTGCAGAGAAGAGAAATAAAGCCCGGAAGGGAAGAAGAAAACTCAAAAGTCCGAAAATTCAAATTGGCAGGTAAAACTGTTCTATTTGGTAAAGTTTATCTTTTATACTGACGGTTACACAGTAATCGAGGGCGGCACATTAAATTAACTGTCATGATTACGAATTTAAAAGGTTGCGTTCGGTTTAAGTTTTAGATATTTAGTAGATTGGGCCCCCCATTAGATTTCCGGTCTTGATCCATCCTTCCAGTATCTTTGTTGTTCCCATCCTTCACCAGTTGGACCTTAGTAAGTTATACTTTGGGCCCATTTCAATCCTGTTGGATCTCATAATATCATGGACCGTTTATAGTTTTCTATTAAATATCCTATTTAATAAAAAACTAGGGGGCAATGTTGGGTCATGATATTTCCTCTATTGGGCCGGACAGATTGGGCCTATCCATTTAATTAGTCTATTGGACCTTTATTATTGAGTTTTATAGTCGTTGGGCTTAATATTTATGTTACCTTTATTATATCCTCATAATGATGGGCTGGGTCAAAGGATTGATCCATTAAAGCTTTTTATATCTAAGCCTTTGACTTGTAATGATGAAAAAGGAGAGCAGTTGACCAAAAGTCTGCAGATCATTAATGTGAATGGGATTTTATCTAGCCGGCGGCAGGTACGGTAGGAAAAAGGTGACAACCTGCATGCATCCGGCTGAGACCATAGAAGAGTGGTGTGTGTGTCAGATCAGGGTTGGTGGCACAAAAAACCGAGCATGAGAGTATAACCTAGCAAGGGAGTCTTCTAACAAAAGGTACGCATACATTTTTATCACTCTCTGAACGTTAGACATTTTACATCCTCCATTGTTAACCCTTGTGATCGTCTTTACTGACATTTTACATCCTCCATTTTATATATTGTCTTTACGGGTTACGCACGACCTGATTCCATTTTTTATTATTCTGTTGGAATAACCTATCTTTACGGATTACACACGCCTGGTGAATCTTCTGTTATTCCATCCTTAATTTTTCTACTGGAATAATTTGTCTACGTGGATTACCGCATGGCGGCAAAAATCCATTTGCGGTTTCATATATTCTATTATACTCAGTTAGATAAAGTTTTGGCTTCTATACTCCATGAAATTAGTGGAATATCCTTGATATTTGCGCTTCATCCAGTATCTTTTCATGGAAATATTCTTCTGAGCATTCTTGAATTTTACTCCACAAAACAGTATCATGTTGACAATATGGACGTTATTGAGTTCAAGATAAATTAACTTATAAATCTTTAAAATTTATTCTTGAACTTATTTTATTGAATTGTCATCATCCTCATGTTTATAATATGTTGAAAGTCATCTGTGGCCTATAGTGCATAGATAGACTTGGTATGATTATGACCAGTGATTATTCGGTATAATCATGACCATAATGTTACAAATGATATAGTAAAAATCCTCATTGGCCGTAGTGCATTGATGGACAGTTGTTGGCATGATCATGACCATTGATGAATACAAAAATATCCTTGGCCCGTAGTGCATGGATAATTTGTGGTCGTGATACTAATGAATATCCTTGGTCGTAAATGCGGGGATGATATGGATTATTTAAATTTGAGTCTCAAATGATAAAAGTGATGAAAAACCTTTTAAATCATAGAAGATAGTAGATTTTTTTCTCTACTTGACTCTTCTAATGGATTGCTTGTTCCACTGCAGTTAAACTTGATGTTTGTTATATTTTATCAGTTTAACATTGTTGAAGGCTAACGATAAATTATTCTGCATTATCTTAGTCATAATATTTCTTACTGGGCTAGTTGAGCTCACCCTTTCTTTTCACTGTTCTCTTCAGGAAATGAGAATATAGCTAGGACGAGTCGGGGAATGGATTGACGGTCCAAATGGTTGTTTTAGTAGTCCTCACTATTCTATAAAATAGTGTGGTAATAAATGTAATGAGGACTCCATTGAGTGTGGATATTGTCTAGATGACAATATTTATATTAAAACTCATAGCATATGTTTTGTCGTATTTTACACGACAGTTGTATAATTAAGTTTTATTGGAGAGCCAAAACCACTTAAGGCAGAAGCGTGGATAAAGCAGATCACCAAGATATTTAATGTCTTGGGATGCTCTGAGGAGCCAAAGGTTCCCTTTGCCACCTTTATGTTGCGAGGAGAGGCAGATTACTGGTGGGAATCGGTAAAGTGTACTCAACCTGCCGCACTGAAGATGTCTTAGGAGAAGTTCCAAGAACTATTCAAGGACAAGTACTTTCCCGAAAGTATTCGTCACATGAAAGAGGTAGAGTTCATCAAGTTGGAGCAGAACAATATGACGGTGTCATAGTACGAAGCTAAGTTTACCGAGTTGTCCTGGTTTGCTTCTCACTTGGTTGATAATGAGGAATGAATGACACGGATATTTCTAAGAGGTTTGAAACCCGATATACATCAATATCTAATTTCTCATAAACTGTGTTTGTATTCAGATGTTGTAAATAGGGCTCAGTTATTGGAGCGCGATAACGAGTCAACCCAACCAAGAGAAAGCAACCGGGAAAATGATAATACCAGTGGTAGTAGTCATCGAAGCAGTGACAACAAACGTGGAGGGAATCAACATGCCAGAAATGGTAACTACTTCGGTGGTAATCATGGCCAAGACAATAAAAGTGGACATTTCAAGAAGAGGAGATTCAACAATGATGGAAAGACGTCATCACCAACACCTATTGTTAAGGAAGGAGAACGACCACCTATCATATGCTTCAAATGTGGAGGGGAGGGACATATCAGTACAAACTGCGTGATGCCATCCAAAGCATGTTATAATTGTGGAAGAGAAGGTCACCTAGCCCAATTTTATCGTGCACCGAAGACAAGTCCAGTTGGAACGGTGACACAAAATACCGTCCCAGACAAGTCAAAACCAGTAGTTCAAGGGAGAGCGTTTGTTTTGACCTCCCAGAAAGCAAAGAACCTGAACGAGGTCATCACGGGTAAGCTTATCATAAACTCTAGCAAAGTCTATACCTTATTTGATACCGGTTCTACCCATTCTTTTATTTCTCCTACTTGTGCTCAACGATTAAATTTGACTCCGAAGAAATTAGACTTTGACTTATCTGTGGAAACTCCGTTGGGAGAAATCTTCATTACATCCACTGTTTATAAATCTTGTTTAGTTCAAATCGGTACCCTCACATTACCTATCGATCTTATTTCATTGAAAATACTTGCATTTGATGTGATTCTAAGGATTGATCAGTTAACTACTCATCATGCAAAAATTGATTATTTTTGTAAGGTTGTTAGCTTTCATATTCCTAACCAACCTATTATGCGAATTCAAGTAACCAAACCATTAAAATCAATCACTGTCATCTCAAGCCATAAAGCTATTCGTTTATTAAAAAACGGATATCAAGCTTTCTTAGCTCATGTCACAGATTTAAACAAAAATACGTCAGATTTGAATGATATTTCTATTGTTAATAAATTTCTTGGCGTATTCCCTGAAGAACTTCCTGGCCTACCCCCAGAGCGTGAAATTGAATTTTGTATCGACCTTGAACCCGATATAAAACCCATTTCCAAAGCCCCATATCGAATGGCTCCTATTGAACTTCAGGAGTTAAAGACCCAATTGTAGAAATTGTTAGACATTGGTTTCATTCGTCCTAGTATATCTCCTTGGGGTGCTCCTGTTCTATTCGTGAAGAAGAAAGATGGGAGTATGCGACTTTGTATTGACTACCGGGAATTGAACCATGTCACCATTAAGAATAGGTATCCGTTACCTCGCATTGATGACTTGTTTGACCAGTTGCAAGGAGCACAATTCTTTTCAAAGATCAATCTTCGTTTTGGATATCATCAATTTGAAGGTTAAAAGCGAAGATATTCAAAGACGCCTTGAGAACTCGATGCTGGGCATTATGAATTCTTAGTCATGTCTTTTGGATTGACTAATGCTCCTGCTGCCTTCATGGATATGATGAACCGAGTATTCAAGGAATATTTGGATCACTTTGTGGTCGTCTTTATTGATGACATCCTCATATATTCCAAAAGCCGTGAAGATCATGAGCAACACTTGAGGCTGATACTCCAAAAGCTTCGTGAAAACAAGCTTTATGCCAAGTTGAAGAAATGCGAGTTCTGGCTTGAGGAAGTAGCATTCCTTGGGATCGTTCGGTATAATCATTACCCGTAATGTTATAGATGATGTGGTAAAAGTCCTCATTGACCCGTAGTGCATTGATGGACAGTTATTGGTATGATTATAACCAGGGATTATTTGGTATAATCATAACCATTGATGATTACATGAATATCCTTGGCCGTAGTGCAGGGATGATTCAATGATGTGGATTATTTGTTAAGCTGAGTCTCAGAGATAAAATATTGATTATACACTTTTAATTTGTAAAAGATTGTAGATAGCATGCTCTACTTGACTCTTCTAAAATACAGTTGTATGTCTTTGGCCTGTAGTGTAAAGATGAATTATTAATGAATATCTTTGGCCGTAGTGCAAAGATGAATTTATTAGTATGATTATGAGAAGGAATTATGATTTGGTATAACCATGATTTTTGATGTTTTAGGTGAAGATAGGTGATGAAAATTATCTTCGTCCTGGGTGCGAAAAGGAATTTAGAATCACAATTATGATTACGAGTTATTCATATGATTGTGGATAGGAATTGTTGATTGATGTTACAGAGATAAAACATTATTAGTGGACTTTTAACATGGAGAAGATAATAGACCTGATGGTCTATTTGACTCTTCTAATGGATTGCTCGTTCCGCTGCAACTATGGTTGAAAAGTTTTATCATCTACCATATGTTCTAAATCTCTGATTTATTACTGATAAAGGCTATTAATGATGTAAATTATCTTTAGTCGTGATATTCTTTACTAGGCTAGTTGTGCTCACCCTTTTTTGTTTCACAATTCCTTTCAGGTAATAAGAGTGTTGCCGGGTCGAGCGGGGATAACAGGGGAATATAACGGTGATCTATAGTTGTTGAGGTTCTCCTTAAATAGTATGAAAATAATTTTGTTGAGAACTTTAGATAAGTGTGTCGTATTGTATACGTCATTTGATATTTAATTTTGGTGAACCGAATAGGGTGAGGTGAACTCAACTTTGGAAGGGTATATTGCCACTATCATACAAGATGTCTAATGACATACAACCTCGTGTTATCATAAGACATGGTTGTGCACATCCACTTGCTGAGTATATCTACGAGCACTACCTATATAATCTTGGAGTATATTTGAAATATAATTTTCACTTGGAGACAACGAAGATAATTATATGTCAAGAGAAGACTCACCATTGAAAAGAAGATGATAGTAATCTTCTTGTTTTTTTTTGGGGACTTTTGGGTCAACCAAGGATAATTCTGTGGATATATGATATCTATCATAACCTAGACGTATGGCCTCCCATGTACGAAGGTTTCCTTGAGCATTTTCTAAAGATTTTAATTTCTAAAACAATTATTGACTGTACCTTTATGTAATGTACCATTGTAAGGTTTTGTGGTCAAGGCACCACAAGAGTTATATATATTTGTATTAAAACTCAAAGCTTATCTGTTGTCGTACTCTGCACGACAGTTCAACAGTTGTATAAATGAAGTTTATATTTGATTTTTATAGTGCGATATCTGGCGACTCAGAATGGGTCGTGTTGACCTATTTTGGGGGCGTCACAGTGTAAAGATATGTTTAGGGGATCACTATTTCCACGGGTTAAATGCAAAGTCGACCATTGAACTTTAGTGGTTTTTGGGTATTGAACCAATTTCTTCCAGTCAACGTAAACTGAGCCCCTTTCTATTCGGAGATTTGGACTTTGAACCCCCCGGCGCCATATGTGCGTTAACCTGATGATGTGTCACACGTGGCGCCTACATGGCACATGTGGCAGATCTGACGTGGGCATTTTATATTATTATTTTACACGTGAGCAACGCTGACGTGGCTTCTTTCAAATTTTTTCCAAAAATTTGCCTATCCACTAATTCGAACTCGCAACCTCATGTTTGAAACCTTGGCCATATGACCACCCGAACACCACAGGCCTAGTTGTTAACATGTTGCAAGTATTAATCTTTATATCAAAATATTTCATTTCCCCCTAAAAAATTAAAATACTACACAGATGCTTCAGACAATCTAAGATTCATTTCGTTTTTTATCTCTATCTCTCATCCAATTTTTGGAGAAATTTCAGATACTGATCCCCAATGAGGGGTCGATAAAGTGAGGCAAAAAGGTTAGGATTCCATTAATAGTTGTCTCTCTCTCTCTCTCTCTCTCTCTCTCTCTCTCTCTCTCTCTCTCTCTCTCTCTCTCTCTCTCTCGCTTGTTGTAATCTCGAACTTCATGAGGAATGAAAAGGGGAAAGCAGCACCCTAAAGAAAATAGCCACCAAAAGGTTGGGGAAGGTTCAATATCCATTGGAGTCAATGAGATTTCATCACCAAGGTATTGTGGGTGTGGGATACGAGTACGAATTTGTACATTGTCAAAGGGACTCAGTGTTGGGAGGAAGTTTTATGGTTGTTCAAATTATGGTGTAAGTTATTGTATTTACCATGATAAAATTTTAAATTTTTACATACAATCGTGATAATTGTTTGTTTAATTTTTTACAAACCCAAGCATTTTGTGGCTTTTTTCAATGGATTGACTCTATCCACATGTTAGAAGATTCTAGGGTAGAGAATGATTCGGGTCTGTTGAATTTGAGGAACATAGAAATTAACCTACATATGATGAAGGAGAAAGCTCATGACTTCGGAGTGCAAGTATCAAAATTAGAAAAAAAGAAAGTCAAATTGAAGAATGATTTGAAGTGTTTAAAAGAAGAAATAAAGAATTTAACTAGGGAGAAGTGATTCTTACTTGTAATTAGGTTGTTTTTTGTGCTGTGTTTGAGCATGTTAAAAACCATGAAATAGTTTTAGTTATTTTGATATTTGAAAAAATTTGATATATAAGTGGCGATTGGATAATGTTGTTTGGATAATTGCATTATTTGAAGTGCATGTTCATATTCAATTGGATAAGTGGTGGTTGGATAAAGTTGTTTGGATGCTCCCTGTAAGTGGTGATTGGATAATGTTAAAAACCATGATTTGAAGAATGATTGTGTTAATGTAGATTTATGACATTTGATAATTGTGTTTATTTGAATAATTATTTAGCAAAATAGAGCATACTTCACTAATTGCGGACATTTCAAATTATTTGATTTGTTATTTTACAAAATAGAGCATTGAATATGAATAGGGAACATCCCAATTTTTTAAAATTGATAATAAGTAAAACCGAGCACTCATCTTAGAAGTGCAGGTACTCTTAATATGACATGAAGCTCTTAATTACCACATAGTCTGCAGTCTCATTGTTCAAACTACACATTATTGTTCAATCCCATTGTTAAGAAAATGTTAGAAAATTAATACCTACAAATATGGCTGAGCAAGGAACCAAATTGGAATCGAAACTGTACAAACCGCACCAACGGTTCCGGCATATGTAACGATTTTAGGTGGGTTGAAAAACCAAATTTATGGTTTCAGTTTGGTTACTAGCCAAAATCGCACGCATAAAATTGAAACCGCACCATGTGTGTGTATATATCTCAGATGCATGATCTTGATATCTCTGAATGTATGACTGTAATGAAGTCAAGAATGTTAAAAATTATTGATCGCATAATTAAAGGTTACAAATGATTAATGTTCATTTGATTAGGGTGGAAAAAAATTCTATTAAAGGCTTAGACCTTATTGAAAAAATGACTTATTCAAGTCACTACTAGTTGGATTGAAAGTGAGGTCTTCATGTAGTGGATGAATATAGAGTTGATATAAGAAATAATTACACTAGAAGTCCGCACTAAAGAAATAACCGACTCAAGAGATAAATATTTTTTAAATATGGTCACAAAATTAGAGCAGTGATGCTAAATTGCATAAAAAATAATTTTGTTATTTCAATTACTTTTGAAGCCGAAACCGCACCAAATAAAATCGCACCGCACAGTTTAAAACCGCACCGCACCAATCACAAGCGATTTCATGTGCGGTTTTGGGTGTGGTTTGAGTTTCAAACTGCACCAAATCGCACTATGTTCACCCCTATGTACAAACAATGCAAATGTAATTGTAACATTTGTACAAGAAACTCTCTTTTTCATTTAATTAGTAACACCATTGTCATGATTACAAACAAAAAAATAAATATAAGAGTCTAGGATACCATACACCAAATAAACCATATAATCAGGCTTACAAACACCCAAAAATTTCTTCTTACTGTATCAGTTTTTTGTTTGACATAATACAAATACCATAAATAAAAGTTCACACAAAATGATAATATATATTAATAGATCTTAAAATTCTACTCCTTGTTCACACTTTCTTGAGTAGCACTAGTCTTGTTGAACTTGTTTGATCTTAAAGATTAATCCTTGCGAAATGTTAACAACTAGGCCCATGGTACTTGGGTGGTCATATGACCAAGGTTTCAAATGTGAGGTTGCAAGTTCGAATTAGTGGATAGGCAAATTTTTGGAAAAAATTCGAAAGAAGTTACGTCAGCGTTGCTCACATGTAAAATTACAATATAAAATGCCCACGTCAGATCTGCCACGTAGGCACCGTGTGACACGTCATCAAGTCAACGCACATGTGACGCCTGGGGGTTCAAAGTCAAAATTTCCGAATAGAAAGGGGATTCAAAGTCCAAATTTCCGAATAGAAAGGGGCTCAATTTGCGTTGACCGGAAAAAAGGGACTCAATAACCAAAAACCACTAAAGTTAAGTGGTCAACTTTACATTTAACCCCTATTTCCACATAGTTCCTTCTCACATGAAGGTATGACCCATTTTATGTTCATGTGAGAAAGAATCATGTGAAAATATCAAAAATACATATAAAAATATCAATTTTTTATTTTTAACATATTTAAAAACATATGTACTTCCAAAGTATGAATGACAATGACATGGGACGGGACGGGACGGGACGGGGGACGGGACAAAAATTACACATTTTACCTTTATCTTCGGTCTTTATTCCCCAGATAGATCAAAACTTAATAACTATTCTCATACGCATACTAAATTTAAATTACCATGAGGATAAATACTTTGAGTTTATTCTTTATTTTTTTTAATTTTAATTATATTTATAAGAATACGTATATCAAAATAAATCATACGTTAACGGATGCATGATAAAATTAATAAAAATAAAATAATAATAATAATAATAATAATATTTTGAATCATGTGTATAGTATATGCATACATACAAGGGCGTATATTTTGGTTATATATGTAGTATATAAAATATAAATATTAATTTAATTAATATTTCAGAGGATAAATTTTTTATTACTATTTTAAGTAATTTTAAGTTAAATGTCTGGTTATCTTAAATAATCAATTTTTTATAATAATTTACCTATGATACCTTTAATATTAATTGTCATATTTATATTCTCTATATTTATTTATGAAACATCACTAGTCATTTACAGAAAACTATGTAATTAGATGAGAATTTAAATAAAACAAAACTGTCATTTGATTCTTTTTTTAATATGGACAAAAAATCAACTATGACTTTTATCTTGGGACGGATGGAATATATAACTATTTGGGGGTAGATATAGGGGTGTTCAAAATTTTTAATTTTTTACCGAACCGGTTGATACCGTTACTATCGGTTTTTCGACATTTTAACACTTTTCGGTACCGGTAGCGGTAATGACTTTTTTGAATTTGGTAAAAATTGAAATACCGAAAATACCGAAATTTAATAATATAATAATTAATAGTTAATATTTTTTAATTTTATATATTAAATAATTTTTTTAATATATTAATAATTTCTATATAATAGTAGTTTTATTAATTTTTTTATATATATTAATAATTTTTTGTAGTTTTATTTATATATTAATTATTATTAATAGTTAATGATTTCTTAGTTTTAAAAAATTGTTAATATATAAAAAATTATTTAATTATTATTAATAATTATATATATTACTAATGCAGTATAATAGAAAAGCTGAGCCAAAAAAAAACCGGTATCGATTTTATATTAGAGGCAGAATGCAAAGTTCGATATAATTCGATACCGATTTCGGTTCTTATTTTTTCGGATCGGTACTGGTTAGCGATGAGCACTCCTAGGTAGATATATGACATGAGCACCCCTAGGTAGATATATGACAGAGATTGGGACGGGAAAACAAATATCTATATCCTTTTCATCCCCATATACACTATTCGGAGATTTTTTATTTTTTGTTTTATTCTTGATTAAAGTCCAAATTACTATCCGTTTCAAAGTAGGGCATGAAGATTACGGTGGGAAGGAGGAAAATTGCCATCTCTATTCTAAAGACGGTAAGTGTATATGGCGACAAATTTATGTCATTTATATCAATATTGAAACATGTAAATATATAGAATACATGGGTATAAAAATATGTGATTATATACTTTCATATCAATATCGAAGTATGTAAATTTATAAAATACACGGGTATAATAAAAATATGTGATTATATACTTTGTTGCATATTTTAATACCGAACATAACACTAAAACAATCCTTTGCATTGATGTATTTCCACCCACCTTTGCATTAAAACTTGAAATGTTACATTATATGAGAAGAGATCGTGTAAACCGAACGGTATTTCCACAACCCTTTGCATTGATGTAGACTCTTAATTTATACAAAGTGATTATAGAATCATGGACTAATATAACTTTTTAATTGTGGAGTTAATATTGCACTCATTGATTACATAAACAAGTATGGAAACTAGGGAATTCGGGAAAGAAATTCTCTCATGATTGCATGCTATCAATCATTACCTAATATTTACAAATGGTTCCTGTTAACATGAAATTTATTTTTTGATAAGTTGGTCAATTGATCAATAAAATATTGACACACATAGAGCCTCGCCTTCGTGTCAGCATAAACTTCATACTAAGCGCTTTCCTTACAAATTATCTCAAATATATATGGAATCAGAGGCGGAACTAGGGGGCCATCTGACCCTAGTAGGTAATGGCGACTCCCCTACTGACCTTGACCTTCGTGATTCGGTGGGCATCGGCATTTCGATCTTATAATCTTCTTCTTCGCAACACAGGTTAGGTTTTTTTTAACTAACATGAAAAGACGTCGTTTCATTAAAAAAAATAAATATTTTCTCAAATCTTATCAGGCATTAGGATTTAGGGATTTTCTTTTCCTTCTTCCGTTCTTCGCCTCTTCCTCTTCGCCACTTCGGTTCTTCTTCTTTCGTCGCTCTCTGCCTCATCTAGTCATCCTTCAGGATTCATCCCATTACATGATCACAAGAAAAGGTGAAACATTACCAGCCTACTAGAAGTAATCCTTCATCCCATTACAGGATCACTTGATCACTGGCCTTCTTGCTTTCCTTGCTCGCGCGCCTCACATGATCGCCAGACCGCCATTATCTTCCACTGGGTAATGTTCATAATTTTGTACTTCTTTATTTGATTTTTCAGTTTATTATGTTCTTAATTCTTCAGTTTTAATGTTTTATTTGCAATTAATCAAAAAATTTATCCTAAAAAATTTGATGTTGAAATCGATTGTTCTATATGGATTACTTATTTTTTGCGATTTCTTTTCCTAGTAAGCAATGCCCCAATCTTTGACTCATACATTGATTGTATTTTCTAAATTATAATTGCTTCTGCAGTTCTGCTACTAATTATATGTAAATGTAGACCCTCCGTCACAAAATTAGAGTCGCTTTCAAAACCAATTTACCAAATTTTATTATATTTAAATGAATTGACATCTTGGGCATTGAATTTTGACTTTTCAAAATGGACCTTGATTTTGGGACAGGGGAGGATTATGATTATGTCCCTTCTTATGTTTTAATGTGTATTTTTGTGCCTGTACTGAAATTGCAATTTGTCTTCAAGCGTTAATAAATTAAAAAATTTTATTGATGTATTTTGACTCCCCTATAAACACGTTCTAGTTACGCCATTATATGGAATCATTATATGAATAATTATAGGGATCTCAACTTTTTTTTGTTTGATATATATGTTTTAAATGATGTCACTTTAAATAATACAAATTATATTTCATGATTTAATTAATCCCAAATTTTCAAGAGATGTACTTAGTTAATGTAATGATGATCGTCATTTTAGACATTGTTTGAGACAAAATTTAACACCATAACAGTACTTTCATTATATGTTTTACCTTCTTAGGATCATGAACAACTAATATAAGGACGATATGTGTATTTGAGACTCTTGTTTTTTTTTTTTTTTGAAAACCTTAACATTACCCAAGTATTAAAACGCTCTAAAGATGAGTTCATATGTATGTTTAAATTAAAAGTACATACAGTTTTATTTATGTTTATATTTTTTAATACTACATGAATATTTTTAATGCTTGGAAAAAATTTCAGCAAAACTTCGGCTTCCTACCAGGGGCGAAACTACTTACAGGGGCAGCATGCTGCACTTTTTTCTTTAGTTTTTTTTTTTTTAACTTTAAAAAGACAATCCTACAACAACTTTCATGTATATGCCGTGTTTTAATCCAAATAAATCTTTCTCCAAAACGGTTGATTCAATTTGCAAAATTTTACCTGTTAAAATTTAAGATGAGAATTTTGGATCTTTGATGATGAACTTGAAAATTACATTGTAAATATGAAAAATGATTTTGAATTTTGTAACGTGAAAGGGATTTGTGAACTTTTTCAACATTGACTAGCAAGAATAAGTCTAATTTGTATTTTCGGGTTTATTTTTTGTTGAAGTTAGCCTTAATTTTACCGGTTGCAACCGCTTCGTAGAAAGAAGTTTTTCAACAATGAATATCGCTATAAAAGTACAGTACACCGTAGTAACCAATGTGAGATAAATAGTTGAATAATTATTTAGTTATTTACATTGAAATTGACGTATTTAAAATTATTGATAATGAAGATATCGAGGAATATTTCCAAACTGTGGAGTCTAGAAAAATGGCATGGTATTTTGTAGACAATATTATATTTAGTTAATAATTTAACACTTTGTAATTATATTAGGAGTTTAGCGTATTTAATTTTTATTTGCTTTAAATTTTTTTTTATTAAAATTCGCCCATATTACCCATAAATCCCAGCTCTGTCCCTGTTTCCTACTCAAGCTTGTCAAACAAAGGCGGATGCGCACTAGGGGGGGGGGGGCTCTTGATTTTGTAATTTTTTGTCAGTATAGGGGTATTTAGGTAAAGTGTCCCTCTAGTTCTAATTCTTCGAGAGGTGGATGCGTCGTTGCCCCAAAATATCGGGAAGCTAATGTTCAACTAGGAGGGACCCTATGAAGTTACAGAGGTATCGAAGTTAGGAACTTACCGTGGATGGATTAGAAGTCAAGAACACTTCTCATGTCGGGATACTTCAAAAGTATTATCAGTAGTGCATGTTAAAAATATTTTTGAAGTAATTAATGAAATGAAAATTCAATTTTGCTCAATTAGTATTTTAATTAATTATGAGTATTTGTACATCTGAAACGTTAATTACATGGGTAGCATAAGGAGATTACAAAAATATATGAGAAGAAGGTTCGCTTCAAGCTTCGGCCTCGTCATCTGAAGAATCGAGAATGGAGGCTTTTGCAGTGACAAACTTTTTATCTTAGTGTGTTTCCCTATGTACGACGCATTAAGTGGTCTAATGGTGTTGACGGTGGGACTCAGTAATGAGTGTTGGAGAAGGAATCGTTTGTTGGTTATGAATTGTGGCTTTAATTTTTGAACTCTTTCATTAAATGTCCCATTGTAATAAAAGACTGGGGGCAATGTTGTGACATGAATATTTAGGCCCGGTGGATTCAGTGGGTCATAGTCCTCGCGGAGGAAGTCTCCCCACGTAGGAGTCTATTAGGGAAGTGAGAGAACTTTAAGAAATTTAGGATTCCTACTTGTATTTAATTTCTAACTCCTAAGGAAAGTGTCAAGATATAATCTGACTTCCTTCATTTAAGGAGACTGAGTTTAATCCAATTAAGGTATCCATCCTAATGAAAAGTTCTATTTTCATAGGGGGATGGACATTGAGTAGGTGGAGAGATCATTATAAATACAAGACTATATTATAATATTCAGGTATCGTATAACTTTATTTTGCAGCATTAAAATACCTCCATTGTTAAATCTTGTTCAACATGTACTTATTCTCACACCAAAGTTATCCCCCGGCAGCCCTTGCCATCAAGCTCCTCCGTGTGATTTTGTTTCTGTGCCGGATTGAACACATTATTTGGTGATTGGGCGCATGGACGAATCTTGGCGTTAACATTGGCGCTATAAAGAGGATCTAGTGCTAGGTAATTTTTAATCACCCAGAAGTTTGATTAGTAATCACGGTGACAAGTAAAACGATTTTAGGATAAGGAAAATCAACTGCCAATCCCTCGCCTCAACCTAGGGGTTCGACCAAAGATCACTTAGGGCCTTCCGTTCAGCTAGAGGACAACAGTCATTCAGTGGTACCTAAAAACACTTTAACAGCCCCAGTTAAACGACGATTATTCTCAACAACCAGGAGGGGAACGTGTTCCAATAATCGTGTTGAGGATATCCCATCCCGAACACGTATGATGAGTGGGTTGAAAACCTACTAATTATGTACTATTTAACTTGAAATATTGCGGGTTCTTGGTATTTTTCTTTGTTACTTGTTTGTGTTTTGTGTACTTTGCAGGAACAGGGCATGGATGGATGTAGCTGCTGAAAAGAAGTTGATTTTGGAAAATTTGTTGAGCAGGCACGGGGCACGCGGCTAACATATTGACCTGGGCGCGTGATAAATACACAATATTCATGATTTTTGTTTCTTTTACGTTTGGTTTTATTGCATGTTTCATGTGTATATGAGCTTAATATGTTGTTTATTATTTTCAAGTGATTTAAAGCTAAACGGATGGAAACGAGTTGATTTGGAGCTGATTTGCAAAGAAAAGAAAATATGATTGCAGAGCGGCGAGGCGATCTTGATCGTGCTTGGAGACGACAAAAAAATGGGCCTTGACAGTACTATGATCTGAAGCCAAAATCCAACTCTAGAGTGATGGCACGGCAGCGCCAATACTAGTACAAAATGCAGTGGGACCACGCTGCAACAGAAACTCAGAATTCCTGGAGGTTTAGCGCGACAACGCCTGTTTTAAACATAATGATGGTGCAACAACACCAGGTTGGGGGTTGACCAGAGTTGACTTTTTGAGATTTTTGGAGATTTCTACATATAATTGGATTGTTATTGCTATAAAATTTAGGATATCTTTTAGACTGAGATTTTCTTTCTAAATTGGATTCTATTTCTTTTTGGAAACTAGTTATGATTTATAATTCATTTTAGGATTTGGATTTCTAGTTCTCATAGGATTTAGGACTTTGTCCAGCACTATAGATAGATGTAATAGTCAGGGTTTTATTCATGCATTCAATCATCAGCTATCATCTACATCATTAGAGTACATTCTAGAAAGCATGTCAGACTAGTTTTTTTTATTCAGTTCTAAAGGGAGGTGGAACCTTGTTACAAGTATTTGATTATTTGAGTTATATTATTTATTCCTTCTTGCATGAGATTTCTTTTGATAATCTGTTTTCATTCTTTTCATACTAATTGATCTAATTAATTTGATATGGCCAATTGAGTTAGTTTGATCTTTAACATCTGTTAGATTAAGATTGGTATTACGTGTAATTGATATCACTTTACATCATAAGTAGAAAATTAGTGATACTAATTATGGGAAAAAAAATCATGTATTGCTAAGATTATCAGAAAACAAGTTAAAAAAATCGAGCTTATGTGTTTGTTGCTTGGATTAACCTAATTTTCTATTTCTTAATGCTTCTGTCATATTAAATCTAGAGAGCTTATTCTATGTTGTATAACAGTCTACTATAAATCTAGACGAGGATTTTATACCATCATCAGGCCTCAACATAGCTTTGGAGTTATTTTCTGACAAATCATCCACCTATTCAGACGAAGACGAAGAGATGGTGGTGCCAAACAACAACCAGACATTGAAAGAATTAGCCACTCCTAATCTCAGTCCCCAACCTTTGTGCATTGAATATCCTGCTTTAAATGTTGCATTTGAACTTAAATCTGGACTAATTTATCTTTTGTCTACATTTCGTGGTCTTACATGTGAAGATCCATACAAGCATTTAAAGGAGTTCCATGTGGTGTTCTCTACCATGAAACCACACGGGATTAAAGAGGAGCAAATCAAGCTAAAAGCCTTCCCATTCTCCCTAGCAGATTTGGCAAAGGATTGACTGTACTATCTTCCCTCCGGATCAATACACTCATGGAATGACATAAATGGGTTGCTCTTAGAAAAGTATTTTCCTGCTTCAAGAGTGGCCAACATAAGGAAAGAGATATGCAAGATCCGACAGTTTAATGGAGAAACACTGTACAAGTATTGGGAGAGGTTCAAGAAACTGTGCTCTAGATGTCCACCCCACCAAATCGATGAGCAATACCTGATTAAGTATTTCTACGAGGGACTTATACCAATGGAAAGAAGTATGATCGATGCTGCTAGCAGAGGAGCATTGGTAGACAAAAAACCGGAGGCTGCAAGAAATCTGATTGCAAACATGGTTGCTAATTACTCACAACAATACAGAACAAAGAATGATCATGCTCCACAAAGGGTAAGTGAGGTAAGCACGAGTGAATTGGTGCAACAGATTTCTAACTTAACTGTAGTGATGAAACAATTAACAATAGGAAACTTTCCTGTTGCAAAGGCTTGCGGAATATGCTTAATGGCAGGGCATGCTATATACAAAATATGCCCAATATTGCAAGAGGATGAGACTACCCAACAAGACAACGTGGTGGGAAATTACCAAGCACAACCATAGAGAAAGTATGATCCCTACTCCAATACTTACAATCCAGAATGAAATGATCATCCTAATTAAAGTTATGGGAGTGCTAGGCCACCGGTGGAAGGTTTTTACCCAAGCAAACAACAAGGTTTCCAGCCCACTAAGCCACAATACCAACCCAAACCAGAAGCTCTGGCCACTCTTGGAACATCCCTTGAAGATATGTTCAAAGCATTCATAACTCAGACACAAAAATTTCAACAAGAGACAAGATCTTCCATCCATAGTTTGGAGAATCAGATGAGTCAACTTGCTACTACAGTCGATCGATTGGACTCTTAAGGTTCAGGGAAGCTTTTGTCTCAAACTATCTTCAATCCAAGGGAGAATGCAAGTGCCATAACTTGTCAAAAATATCGCATGTCGTTGTGACATGGCACGACGATATGCCCATGGCACGCCTGACACGCATGACGCTGCTCAGTGTCGCCCAACACACCCTGACGTGCACAACGTCGCTTGGCATCCCACAACACAACCTGATGTGCATCATGTCACTTGGCGTTGCACGACGTCGCACGACATCCAAAAATAGCCCACGACACGCCCGTGCCCAACCACACGCCCAAACAACCCAATAGCGAGGCCCCGACGCCAGCAACAAGGCCCTAGCTCCCCATTGCACACCTAGCGTGGACCGAGCGCCCCCAATGTGCTCCAAGCGTGCGCTGCCTGACTTTATTTGACTGTTCTGACCTTCTCCTTCCGAACCTCATAACTTGATCGTTATAAGTCAGAATTAGTACGTTCTCACGTCATTTTCTTTCTTGTAACATCTACTACAAATTTTCTCAGGCGGAATTTTTTTCCAGAATCATTTTCAGGCCAAAACAATCGCTTGAAAAACCTCTGACGCCTAACTTTTTGATTTTGGCAGATTTGACTAGCCTTCTTCTAAAGGGCATAACTCTCACCTCCAAACTCGGAATGAGGTAATTTTTATGTCTACAGACTCCTTATTCTACATACTACATAATCCTTAAAAGGAAAAAAAATTCAAGTAACCCAAAGAGAATATAAATCTGCTCAAAAATCAAGGGTCACATTAGGATTTTTAGCTTTTAACTAGTTTTACGGAAAAATCGCCATGACTTCGTTACACAAGATTTTTATTTCGTTACAATTGGGTGGTGTTCGTAACTCCTAGAATTATTAGAATACTTCTGAATGTCACTTCTCCAAAAACCTAAGACCTATATTTATAGGCCATAAGAAAATTTCATAACCAAATAGGATAAGAAATACTAAATTGACTATAACTAGGAAATATAACTTTTTTAAGCCAAAACGAATTCTAGGTAATACCTAAATCCAAATCTAATAATGATTCATTTCATACCCAACGAATCTCCACATTGACTTGAATATTCCAAATATAGCACAAATAGTGAACAAATCTTCTCAAATGCATAAATCAAGTGCATCAAATACTAACTAGGTTCAAACAATGTTCGAACTTGGTATGCGTTAACAACTTCGTTAACATATCAGTTGGATTGTCTGCATACCAATCTTCAAGATCTTAATCTCATCATCTTCAACAATGTCTCCAACAAAATGATACTTGACATAAATATGCTTCGTCCTCTTATGATACATTTAATCCTTAGTCAAGTGTATACCATTCTGACTATCACGACAGACAATAGTAACTCCATGATCCATGTTGATCTTTCCAAACAATCCTCACAACCAAATAGTTTCCTTAACAGCCTATGTAATAGTCATATACTATGCCTCTGTAATAGAGAGAACAACCATATGTTGGAAAGTAACTTTCCAACTAATTTCACAACCTCCAAAGGTAAATATATAACCAGTTAAAGACCTTCTCCTATCAAGATCACTAGTATAGTCTGAATCAACATACCTTATAAGGGTATCACTATTCCTTCCAAACTCTAAACCAACATCGGAGGTACATCACAAGTATCTTAAAATCTATTTCACGGCTTCCCAATGAATTTTACCTGGACGTGATAAGTATGTAATTACCACGTACTAATGACATGTGAAATATCTGGATGAGTACAAATCATAGCGTACATAAGGCTACCAACTGCACTAGAGTAGGGAACACTTGACATATACCTAAATTCGTCATCTGTCTGAGGAGAATTCAACTGATAATCTGAAGTGAGCAACAAGAAGAGTACTTACTGGTTTGGCATCCTTCATATCAAAATGATCTAGCACCTTTGCGATGTAGTCTTTTTGAGATAAGTACAATTTCCTAATTTTGCGATCTCGTTGAATCTCCATGCTAAGAATCTTCTTAGCATCCCTTAAATCTTTCATCTCAAACTCGGTGCTCAACTGTGATTTAAGTTTACCAATCCCTGAACTACCTTTTGATTCTGACATATGCAATGTGTAAAGACGCTATTTAAGTATCAATCTATTGGTGAGGGACTTCGTAGAGACTCTAATTTCTTTCACAAATCAACAACTATAATTTTCGCTAACACCTCTTACATCATATTATTCGAAAGGAACAACTGAATTGCTGAAAGTGTTTTATCATTCATAGTTTCCCATTCCGACTCAGACATCTTGCTAGCTTTCTTCGTCTCCCAATCCGTATCACATATCTATAGGCTTCACTGGCTTCCGTACAATGGCTTTCTTCAAGCCTTGTTGAGTAAGAACGGCTTTCATCTGAACCTGCCAAAGATTGAAACTAATATTCCCATTGAATTTATCAATATCAAATTTCGTTGATGAAGTCGAACTCAACGCCATAGTATGGATCGATAATAATCAGACTTTTGATACCAATTTATTATGAAAAACTATGGCAAACACAATAAATCAACGCAAAAAGATAAAGAAAATAATATAAAGTTTTACGTGAAAACCCAAATCAGGAAAAGACCACGGAGAAAGGTAGAAAAAAATCACTTAATAAAATCTGAATAATACAAGATAAAAAGAGAATTGTGAGAATTATTAGAATACTTCCGAATGTATTTTCTCCAAAAACCTAGTACCTATATTTATAGGTCATAGGAAAATTTCATAACCAAATAGGATAAGAAATACTAAATTGAGTATAACTAGAAAAGATAAATTTCTTAAACCAAAATGAATTCTAAGTAATACCTAAATCCAAATATAATAAAGATTCATGTCCCAACCTAATTACTAGTGTAACTCTAAAAATATCCTAAGACTCATATAAATAATTTTATATTTAAGTTATTTTATGCAAGTGAGAGAAGTAAAATATAAGTGAAGTGCAAGTGGGAGATAAATAAGATACAACTGAAATCAAGTTATAGGAGAAACAATTCTTCCTATATCTTCACTTCTACTTTAAATTATAACCTCTTCTATATTTTACAACAAAGTTGACCCTCAAGACCTTGGCACGATAAATGGTGGTCGATTAAATCCATCTTTGCCCATGATATATTAGTACTATCAAAATCAGAATATTCCAAGTAGTTTTGTATAATATGAAGTCAAATAAACAGGGTAGAGGATCTGAAATAGTTTAGTTAAAAAGTTAAAATCTAAGACAATACATATTTTATATGTGATGTTTGTTTCCGAAATGTTAATAAAGATTGTTGGATGTATTATTGTGCAAAATGCGACTTTGGGACTCACGTAAATTGTGTGATAGCTAAGGCACGTTCGAAAGAAGAAGTAGCCCTTGAACAACATCTTGCGGCTCAAGTTGAATTAATGAAAATTCAGAATAGTGTTCGTTTGAATGCAGCCAGGGCGGATATTATAGGATCTGCATTTTATGGTCCAAGGCGTTACTATTATTAAGGCTCTCTCCCCCGACCATAATTTGGTCTAATGCATGGAGATGTTATGTTATTTCCTTCATTGGTATTGCAATATTATTTTCGTCTGCTCCTTACTTCAAATTAATAATTTTTCTCATGAGTTCTTCTCAATTTTATATTAATCTCGTAATTGAGTTTGATTTTATTACTCCATAAAACAAAATACGCATGTTTTGAAAGATATTTTGGTCTCCTCCTAGTATTACTAGGATAATTGCTGATTGGGTTTTAGTTTCAGTGTCAATAAGTTCCTATTCTTTAGGAGGTTGTTTACAACTTTGACATTTTCTTTTGGGTTTTTTGTTTTGACTCTTTCTTGATGCACCTTATCATGTTTCTGTTAGCATGTGTTGTATTTTAGCTTTCCGTTAGTTCTTGTAAGGCTATTTAATAGTCATTGTTGATATTCAATAAATTAGTCATTCAATCCAGTTTTGTTGAGTTCTTTTTTACAGCAATTTAGTTCTTAATCTTGTTCTCAACATTCTGGTATCAGAGTCAGCACTGGGCCTGAGTGGAAAAGCCACAGCTTTGAGTGATTCCAAACACCGAAAAAAAAGGAGATGACTACCGAAGGAAACTTTGTGCAGCCTTCTATACCACGTTTCGATGGTCATTACGACCATTGGAGCATGCTCATGAAAAATTTTCTTCGGAGTAAAGAATAATATTGGGGTCTGATTGAGACTGGTTACATGGAGCCGAAATGATAGACTCCACGGCACGCTTGCGTGAGGTGGTCGTCGCCCCGATCGTTTCTAGCACAGTTGTTGGGTGAATTGCTTGCAACACCTTAACCCCTCGCCTATATGTAGGCGGTAATCTTGGTACAATTTCGCTCGCGTTAAATTCTGCGTTGAATGGACACCAACGACACCTTGACCCCTCGCTTATATTGAAGCGGTAATCTCGGCACAATCGGCGATTGATGCGGTAGAAGACGCACACACAACTATGAATTGTTGTATGATAAGTCAAATTGAATCTCAAAAGAAATAACTAAGAAAAATACTTAGGAATTCTTCAAAGAACCAAAAGTAGAGAATAACCTCACAAATATATTGAATAATGAATAATGATAATTGTCATATTACATCAACTTGCACCTCTATTTATACTACTCAAAACAATCCAAATCCTAATAGAAATTTATAAACTATAACCCTAATTCTATAAGAAAATAGAAATCGATTTGGAAAAGAATTCTAATTAAAAAAGAAATCCTAATTACAATAGAATTTAAAATTAAGAATCCAAATAAAATCCTTTGGCTGCGTGGGATTTCCATAATACTCCTTTGTAAGTAAATATGTTGACTTTGTTAAGAAGATTAAAATTGGGCTTGTATTAAATTGACCCAAATTAATGTCTCATGTTCTTTTGCCTCCTCTTTGGATTTTCTTACGTTAACCCATTCAAACATCTTGGATCAATCCATTGAGACTTTGTTTGAACCTCTTTGTTCTAGCCTTGCTTGATCCCCATGTCCCTTTAGTCTTGTTTGAATCCACGCATGTCGTGTCCTCATCATTCCTCTCCTCTTGAAAAGGATTTGTCCTCAAATCGTCACCTACATCAAAGCGGACTTAGATCGATAGCGTTAAATGTAGCACTAACATTATACTCACTGGCAAATCCAATTTATAGGCATTGTCATTGATCGCTCGAGAATTTGAAATGGACCATCTCCCTCGGAAGCAATTTGAGCGTCTTTGAGCGGGGAATCTTTCTTTCGCATATGTAACCACACCCAATCCTCGGGCTCAAAGATCACTTGATGTGAGTCCCTTGTTCGGCGTGCTTAATGTATTATTCATTCTCCGTTCAATGTTTAGCTTTGGCTCTTTCATGAATCGCTTAACAAGATCGGCCTTTTTCGTTCTATCCATGTTAGTATATTCGAAGAAGCAGAAATTGGTGATAAATCCAGCGGTGTCGAAAGGATTAAAACCATATACAATTTCAAATGGAGAAAAATTAGTAGCAGAATGAGCAGAGCGGTTATATGCAAACTCAACATGTGGTAAACATTCTTCCCATTGCTTGATATTCTTTTTAATGATAGCCGTAATAATGCAAGCAAAGTCCTATTTACTACTTGGTTTGGCCAAATCGGTTTGTGGATGACAAGTAGTAGAAAATAACAATTTAGTACCCAATTTACCCCACAAGGTCTTCCAAAAATAACTTAAGAACTTTGTATCTCTATCGAAACAATAGTTTTAGGCATACCATGCAAACGCACAATCTCCCTAAAGAACAAATCAATGACATGAGATCATCATCGGTTTTATGACATGGAATAAAATGTGCCATTTTGAAAATCTATCCACGACCACAAATATCGAATCATAACCATGCTTAGACCTAGGTAAACCCAACACAAAGTCCATAGAAAGATCAATCCAAGGTTCATTAGGAATAGGCGATGGCGTATACAATCCATGGGGTTGAACACGAGATTTAGCTTAGCGACAAGTAATACATCTATCACATATTCTTTCTACATCCCTTTTCATATGAGGCCAATAAAATGTTCTTTTAAAGCAAGCCAAAAGTTTTATCAACACCAAAATGTCCCATTAAACCGCCCCGTGTGATTCCCACAACCAACAACTCACGCAAAGAACATGCGAGGAATACATGGTTTATTTTCTCGAAACAAGAATCCATCGACTCTAAAGTATTTACCCACAACATTTTTTTCACAAGTTTTAAACTCTTCACCAGAAATCAAGGTCATTATCATATAACTCTTTAATTCGTTCAAACCCAAGCAATTTCAGTATCAAGAGTATTTAACAAAACATACTGTGAGACAAAGCATCTGCAACGACGTTCTCCTTACCTTGCTTATATCGAATAACATATGGAAATGTCTCGATAAATTCCATCCATCGTGCGTGTCTTTTGTTCAACTTGTGTTGACCCTTCAAATATTTCAATGATTCATGATCGGTGTGGATCACAAACTCCTTAGGCCACAAGTAATGTTGCCATGTCTCCAAGGCTCTAACCAAAGCGTACATCTCTTTGTCATATGTAGGATAGTTCAAAGTGCCCCACTCGACTTTTTCGCTAAAAATCGCCCTTTGGTTTTCCTTCTTGCATCAACACGGCTCCAATCCCTAAACTGAAGCATCACACTCAATCTCAAAAGTTTTAGCAAAGTTAGGCAAAATAAGTAAAGGAGCATTTGTCAATTTATCCTTAATCAAATTAAATACTTTTTCTGTTCATCACCCCACTTGAAGCCCACACTTTTCTTGATGACCTCGGTCGATGGTCTTGTAATTTCACTAAAATTCGAACAAAGCGTCGGTAGAAACTTGCGAGTCCATGAAAGCTTCAGACTTGACTCACATTGGTTGGAATCGGCCGATCCCAGATATGCGTATTTTCTCCTCATCAACTTGGACTCTCCGTGAACTCACAACAAAGCCAAGAAAAACAATTCTATCCGAACAAAGCGTGCATTTCTCCATGTTAGCAAATAACTTTTCTTTCTAAGTACATCTAAAAGCAGATTTTAAATGCAATGCATGATCTTGAAGTTTTTGCTATAAATCAAGATATCATCAAAATAAACTACGACAAATTTTCCAATGAATGGATATAAAACATGGTTCATTAATCTCATGAAAGTGCTCGGTGCATTAGTTAAACCAAAAGGTAATACTAACCATTCATAAAGATAGTATTTAGTTTTAAACGCTGTTTTCCATTCATCGCCCTCTTGCATTCTAATTTGATGATAACCACTTTTTAAATCAATTTTGAAAAATATGCAAGACCCATATAATTCATCTAACATGTCATCTAAGCGAGGAATGGGATGTCGATATTTTATCAGTAATGTTATTTCTGGCTCGACAATCGATGCGCATCCTCCATTTTCCATCCTTTTTCAAGACTAGGATCACCGAAGCGCACATGGGCTCATACTTTCTCTCACGAATCCTTTCTCCATCATTTCGTCGACTTGCCTTTGTAACTCCTTCGTTTCCTCGGGATTACTCCGATAAAATTTGGACGGTTTGGAATCGTCATACAGGAACAAAATCAATTTGATGCTCAATTCCCGAATAGGTGGTAGTCCATGAGAAGCTCCTCGGGAAATACATTTTGAATTCTGTAGAGAGATGAAACAACACTAGGCAAAGAATCATTAGCGTTAGTAGTCAAAAGCGCCTCTTTATAGAAGTAAAA
This sequence comes from Panax quinquefolius, assembly GCA_020205615.1. Lineage (NCBI taxonomy): Eukaryota > Viridiplantae > Streptophyta > Magnoliopsida > Apiales > Araliaceae > Panax > Panax quinquefolius. Next base: position 90,726,415 of record CM035166.1, read on the forward strand.
TCATAGTCGCATTTAGAAATCAAAACTCTTCTCACATCACTCTTTTTTGCGGTATATTTGTTTTTCTCTTCTTTCTTTTCTCTCTTTTTTTTCTTTTTTTTTCTTCTTGATTTTTCTTTTCTTCACTCTCTTTTCTTTGTACATAATTTTTACGCAAATGAATTTGATCTTCATGTACTTGTTGTGGTGATGAAGGGCCTTGAGATCTTCTTCTTGTCGTGAGCGAATGAATATCGTTGGTAAACCCGTCGTATTGAACCCTCTATCAAAGCGCCATGGATACCCAACAATATATATCACACTGCATGGGCACCACATCACACAATACCTCATCAATATACCTGACCAATAGCAAATGGAACTAACACTGTTTGGTTACTTTAATGTCGCATTATCATTGAGCCCTTTACGCAAGCGATCAATTTGCGGATGTTTGGTAGTAAGTAACCCCAATTTCTCCACCATCGTAGTGCTTGCCACATTTATGCAATTGCCTCCATCTATAACTACGCAACAAATTTTCCCATTCACAAGACATCGAGTATGAAATAGATTTTCCATTTGCTTCCGCTTGCTCTCCTCCTTAACACATGTACTAAGTGCTCTTCTTGTAACGAGAATTTCACCATGTATTGCATCCTCACCTATCTCCTCTAATGGTGGCATAGAATCGGTGTCGCATTAACTTCCCCTCGGTCTCCACATCTCCATTGTCAAGTAACAACATTTTCCTCGATTTGGACATTGGCTAGAAATATGTCCCCCGCCGACACTTAAAACATACAATATCTCGATTACGACCAAAAAGAAGGTTGTTCGGTTTTACCTTGAGTTTCTCGGCTAGTTGATCCTTGCTTGGGTTCCACCTTTGGCTTGAACACGGTGTCTTTTCCTCTCGCTTTGCCAAATTGGGTCTCCATGATGAACTAGCATTAGATTGTCCTCGTTGTCCTACTCGCCTCTTGAGTTGTTTCTCTATCTTAGTAGCCATATGGACCGGTTCCTCCAACTCTAAATAATGTTGTCGTTCAACCAAGTCTTCAATCTCCAGTTCAATCCTGCTGAGAACCTAGCCATCGATGTTTCATTGTCCTCAATCAAGTTAGTTAGATCCTTGACATCTCCATCTCCTGTAATATTCATCCACACCCGACTTCCCCTGTTTAGAGTTTGTAAATTACTGAATGATCTCCCGTTGATAGTATGTTGGTACAAACCTCTTTTTCATTATCGCTTTCATCTCCGCCCAAGTTGTAATCGGTAGCTTTCGTCACACCTTCTCCGATTAGTCACAATCGGTGATCCCACCATATCAATGCATATCCGAGAAAATTCGTAATGGCGGTTTGACTTTCTTGAGGTCAGAATAGTTGTGACGATCAAAGATTCGCTCCATCTTGGTTACCCAATCTAAATAAGCCTCGGGATCACCCGTGCCTTGGAAAATTTGGAATCTTCATTTTATGCTATCAAATTGCCATCTTCTACATCGACCTCTTCTTTTTCCCTAGCACCTCCGTGTCTTTGATGTCGAAAATTAGATTCACGATCTTCCATTTGACTCTTGTCCTCACCGTAGTAAGGTCTTCCTTTCTTCGTCGGTTTGTTGTGTCCTCGTCTTGTTTTGCATCCCAAGAGTGTTTTGGGATAGCTCGACCATAGACACCCTCATCTCTTCTTAATTGTTCTTGCATTTGCTCTATAGTCTTTCTCAATCTCAGATCCCATTCTTTATGTATTGCTTCCATCCGGAATTTCAATTCAATTTGTCGAAGGTTGTTCCTCATGAGTTCCTTTATCCTTTGAGCTAGACATATTTTCTGCAAAATAAGGGTTAGTAGAAAAGCAGTTTCCTCACCACTCTCTTACGTGTTTATTTCGAATCAATGGTCCACTCGTGTATACTCTCAATAATTGGCTTTTACCTCGATTAATCTCACCACTAAGCCTTTTACCTCAAATATTCTCTCTAATAGGTTCTTATTGAATTCCCTAGCAAAATTCTTGGTTTTACTAATCAATTCGAAATTACTTGTCACGAAACAAAAATATAGATGGTGTAGTTATCAGAATACCACAAAAATCACCGATCGATTGTCTTGTACTCCTCTTGTAGGCTTCAGACTCGTAAATTGTAGCTCCGTTTCAGAATTGATGATGATGGAACGGTATGAACTCTTGGTTAGAATTTGATGATTTGATGGTGTGCTAAAAATTGGGTTAGCACAATAGAATATGAATTTTTTTTTTTCCTTTTTTTTTTTTTTTTTTTTTTTTTTGCAATATATATTTCGACAAAAAATTAAAGATAAGTAACTTGCTAGAAAGGCTTAGCTTTGATACCAAATGATAGACTCCACGGCACGCTTGCGTGAGGTGGTCGTCGCCCCGATCGTTTCTAGCACAGTTGTTGGGTGAATTGCTTGCAACACCTTAACCCTACTTTATATGTGAGCGGTAATCTTGGTACAATTGCTCGCGTTCGGAATTCTGCGTTGAATGGACACCAACGACACCTTGACCCCTCGCTTATATTGAAGCGGTAATCTCGGTACAATCGACGATTGATGCGGTAGAAGACGCCACACACAACTATGAATTGTTGTATGATAAGTCAAATTGAATCTCAAAGAAATAACTAAGAAAATACTTAGGAATTCTTCAAAGAACCAAAAGTAGAGAATAACCTCACAAATATATTGAATAATGAATAATGATAATTGTCATATTACATCAACTTGCACCTCTATTTATACTACTCAAAACAATCCAAATCCTAATAGAAATTTATAAACTATAACCCTAATTCTATAAGAAAATAGAAGTCAATTTGGAAAAGGAATTCTAATTAAAAAGAAATCCTAATTACAATAGAATTTAAAATTAAGAATCCAAATAAAATCCTTCACTGCGTGGGATTTCCATAATACTCCTTTGTAAGTAAATATGTTGACTTTGTTAAGAAGATTAAAATTGGGCTTGTATTAAATTGACCCAAATTAATGTCTCATGTTCTTTTGCCTCCTCTTTGGATTTTCTTACGTTAGCTTCAAACCCATTCAAACATCTTGGATCAATCCATTGAGACTTTGTTTGAACCTCTTTGTTCTAGCCTTGCTTGATCCCCACGTCCCTTTAGTCTTGTTTGAATCCACGCATGTCATGTCCTCATCACGAAAGCAGGAGCACCGCCATTGACCGAGACGCGGCAGAAGAGACTAGAAGAGTTGAAGTTGAAGGATCTCAAGGCAAAGAACTACCTTTTCCAAGCGATTGACAAAACGATTTTGGAGATGATCTTGGAAAAGGACACTGCAAAGAAGATCTGAAAATCAATGAAAAAGAAATTTAAAGGCAATGCTAGGGTGAAGCGATCTACACTTCAAGCCTTGAGGAGAGATTTTGAGACTCTCGAAATGAAGGGTGGTGAAACAATTACTGGGTAGTTTGCTAGAGTAATGACAATGGCCAATAAGATGAGAATATATGGAGAGACAATGACTGATGTTACTATCTGTGAGAAAAATCCTTAGATCCCTCATCGACAAATTCAACTATGTGGTTTGTTCGATTGAGGAATCTAAGGACATAGGCACATTTTCCATTGATGAACTTCAAAGTTCACTCATTGTGCACGAGCAAAAATTCAACAGAAGCAGTGACGTTGAACAAGTGTTAAAGGTGGCAACTGATGAAAGGCTTGAAGGAAGGGACTGAGGAAGAAATGCTTACAGAGGAAGAGGGCGTGGAAGAGATCGTCAAGCATTCAACAAGGCCACAGTTGAATGTTACAGGTGTCACAAAATTGGATATTTCCAGAATGAGTGTCCCACTTCGGACAAGGAAGCAAACTATGCAGAACTTAATAAGGAAGATGAAATGCTTTTAATGTCTTACGTCAAGCTGCATGAGGCCAGAAGAGAAGATGTATGGTTCTTTGATTCAGGGTTTTCTAATCATATGTGTGGTGATCAAGCTATGTTTACTAAACTAGATAAGAGCTTTCGGCATTCAGTCAAATTGGGTAACAATAGCAGGATGAATGTACATATATCTGGAAAAGGAAGTGTGAAGCTATTGCTGAATGAAATCAACTATGTTGTCACCGAAGTATATTATGCTCCAGAGCTTAAAAACAATCTCTTGAGCATAGGACAACTTCAAGAGAGAGGCTTGGCTATTTTGATTTAGGGAGGACTATGTAAGATCTATCATCCAGATAAGGGCTTGGTTATTCAAACTATCATGAGTGCCAACAGAATGTTTGTATTATTCGCACAGACTTAGGCCTCTTCACAAACTCAGCAAGAAAAATGCTTTCACACAAGCTCACAAGATCTTTCTCACCTTTGGCACCGGTGGTATGGACATCTAAGCTACAAGAGATTAAGAATCTTGCAGTACAAGAAAATGGTACATGGACTTCCTCAGTTTCCAGCTTCAAACGTAATTTGTACAGATTGCATCAATGAAAAGCAACATCGAGACCCCATACCCAAGAGGAGTACGTGGAGAGCAAGTCAGAAGTTAGAGCTCATTCATGCAGACATTTTTGGACCTATCACTCCCACATCCAATAGTGTCAAAAGGTACACGTTATGTTTCATTGATGATTATAGCCGAAGATCATGGGTGTATTTGTTAGTAGAGAAGTCAGAAGCATTAAATTTCTTCAAGTGTTTCAAGAGTATGGTTGAGAAAGAAACAGGGTTATGTGTCAAGTGTTTGCGGACTGATAGGGGAGGTGAATTCACCGCGAGTGAGTTCAACGACTTTTGTAAAAGGTGTGGAATCAAGAGATAATTAACCACCGCATATACACCACAACAGAACGATGTGGCTGAAAGAAAGAATAGAACCGTAATGAACATGGTTCGATCAATGCTCTCCGACAAGAAGATTCCAAAGACATTCTGGCCAGAGGCGGTGAATTCGACTTTCTATGTTCTGAACCGGTGTCCGACTTTGGCTGTCAAAGATATCACCCCAGAAGAATCTTGGAGTGGAGTGAAACCCTCAGTAGAACACTTTTGAGTATTCAGCTGCCTAGCTCACGTGCATGTTCTAGATGTGAGAAGAGGTAAGCTTGACAATAAGAGCTTTCCTTGTGTATTGTTGGGTGTTAGTGAGAAGTCTAAGGGGTATAGATTGTTTGATCCAATAGCTAGAAGGGATGTTGTGAGTAGAGATGTTATATTCGAAGAAGAAAAACAATGGGATTGGGGTGTGAGTTATGAGGAGCAGATTACGTTAGATTTAGAATGGGGTGAGGCTGATGCAAACAATGAAGATGTAGAAAGAGTGAGTGAAAATAATGATGATAGTGAAGTCAATTGTAATGAAAGAGGTAGGGAAGAAGAAAATGGTTCCCCTAATCCTGGTAACGAGGTCAATGAAGGTGAAGAGAGAGTAAGGCATCCTCCGATGTGGATGCAAGATTATGTTGCTGGAAAAGATTTATCAGAAGATGAAGTAAATATGGCTCTAGTTGTTGTGTCAACTGATCCATTACATTTTGAAGAAGCAGTAAAAAATGAAAATTGGAGACTCTCTATGGACCGTGAGATCAACTCCATTGAGAAGAACAAAACATGGACACTAAGCGAAATTGCCAAATTTGGAGCTAAAAAATCAGAGTGAAATGGGTTTACAAAACAAAGTACAATAAACATGGGGAGATTGATAAGCACAAGGCACGGTTAGTCGCTTAAGGGTACTCACAAAAGCATGGCATAGACTACACAGAAGTCTTTGCACCAGTGGCAAGGATGGATACGGTAAGGATGATTATTGCTTTAGCTGCACATAAAGGTTGGAAGATTTTTCAGTTGAATGTAAAATAAGCCTTTCTTCATGGTGAGCTAAGCGAAGATGTTTATGTTGATCAACCGAAGGGGTATGAGAAAAAGGGCAGCGAGCGTCCAGTTTACAAGTTGCAAAAGGCGTTGTACGGATTAAAATAAGCTCCACGAGCTTGGTTTAGTCGAATCGAAGCACATTTCATCAATGAAGGTTTCCAAAGATGTGACAGCGAGCAGACATTACTGCAAGGAAAGAAAGATCATCATTGTAAGTGTTTATGTTGACGATTTAATCTATACCGGTGATGATGAAATTATGATGTCTAAGTTCAAAAGTTCTATATATGATGAGAGAGTTCGACATGTCGGACTTGGGGAAGATGAGATTCTTTCTTGGTATTGAGGTGTTATAGAGGTCAGATGGTATCTATACATGCCAAAGGAAATATGTACTTGAAGTTTTGAAGAGGTTTGGTATGTTCGAGAGCAATTCGGTTAATAGTCCAATAGTTCCAGGTTGCAAAATCAGCAAAGATAAAAATGGCATTACTGTTGACGAGTGTAAGACCCCAACTTTTATGAATAAAGATGAATTTTTTATAAATATTATTTTTGAATATTAAGGTGTGAATTGGTTATAATGTTATAGTTGTGGGTAGTATTTATAAATTTTGTAAAGTAAGCAAGTTGCTATAAAATATTCGTTTGGTCGGAAAATATTCTTTTTGTCTGGGAATATTCGTACGATGACATAATCATTGGTGGACCCCACAACAGAATTATTGTCGGAGTTAGAAAACGACAAAATTATCTTTTTATAAAAATAACGGCGAAAGTTTTACCGTTAATCGTTGAAATACCCGAATTGGTAAAAGTACAAAGATGTCTGGCGTGGTTGCGTAGTAGCTGCAGTATTATATGCGATATCTTGGATTATTGATGCTTATGTAAAAAGTCACTACTCAATAATTTTTACACGAGTAATTCTCGTTCAATACTTTATTTTATTGATTCAATAATTGCTACGTTGATATTTTATATTATTGATTCAATAATTGTCATTTCACGGTATTTCAAATTATCAAATCAATAATTCATATTATTTGAATAATATTATTATTTGCATTATTGACAATGTCTAGAAAGTTCTGTCGAGGAAAGGGGTTTGGTCACCTAATTGCGCGCCAATAGGGAGAAATCCTTATCGAAAAGCCCCCTCTTTCCTAGGAACGACCTGGTTGTCAATATTGTAATATTATAATATTATTTATGAATAATTAATTATTGATATATTTGATAAGAAAATATTTATTCGAAGTGTATTTAAACTGAGGAATTTTTAGCATGTGACATTTGTTGAAAGCTGGTATTTTATCTTTTCTGATAAAATAATTCATTCAAATATATTATTATAATATTACATTATAGTAGTATGATGTGATTATATAATAGTACGTTTTTTATAATTTGAATGGTAGCATTATTATAGTAAATTCATGGTATAAAAGTAAAAGGAGGTGGAAGAGAATAAATTGAATTTGAATTCCTATGATGCAAGCGATGATGTCATCGGATGATGAGGTAAGCAATGATGTATTATGATCGATGATGTCATAAATTATGGCAAAAAGACTATTTTACCCTTACTCTGCCAAGCCTATAAATAGAAGCTCATTTCTTCATTATTTTTTACCAATTCATTCAAGCTTTAGAGAGAGAAAGTATAGAGAGAATAAGAGAGAAAAAAGAAGAGTATTATGTTACTACACTATTGCAGTATCCAATCTCCTACTAAGGTAATGTGTATTATTCTTTCGTATACATGAAGAGTGTTATTTTCTTTCAATACTCGTAAGGGTTTGATGTGATAAAAATATGTAACTGCAAGTGCACAGTTAATATATCCTTAATTAATATTTTAGGCGAATTAGAAATAAATATGGTGGAGAGAATTTATTAACTAAATTATTCAAACTACTAATTAATAACGAAAACTATTAATGAGAAAAGATACCTAGGAATCAGAATCCACCAACTATTAACATAATAAATAATTTCTTATTTCCTAAATCAATTCCCAAATTATTCTCCCTTCCCTTTAAAAATAATGATTCATATAATTAATATGGGCAAGCATAAGTTATGAAAAATTCATGATTAACTATAACTTATCAAAACCTCATAATCAATATAAAAATCATATGCAATTTATGCGGAGGAAAATATGAAGGCGAAAATAATTAGGCATTAATTTTGGAACGGAAAGAAAATATTATTATGAAATACTCAGTTTCATCATAATCCTAGGTATTAGAAATTTAGCTAGCCATGGAATTAAAAACAAAAACAAATAATATTAGTACTACAATTCGCATGAATTAAGAACAATAATTAAAAAGAGAATTTCTATTATCTAAATAAAAGAAAGTTACAAATACTCCCTGACAGTATGTTCCACACGTGATTGGAATAAGAGAGACAAACTCTAAATATCTTCTCCCTCCTACACTAGTGAAAAACTAAGAAAAATAAAATAACAAGTGATGTTTCTCTCTAAAATAAGAGGCCTATTTATTGGAAAAATAACTTTGAACCCTAATTTTGAATTAGACACTTTGGTTCCATTTCCATGTAGGATTCAACTTCCTAGTGGCAATTAACTTCTTAGAAAGATCTTCTAGATGGACTTTTCTTTCTCTTGTTCCACCTCTTTCCTTCTCCTTGTAGGATTCTTCTTGGATATTCCTTAAATGAATAATAGCATTAAATATCACTTGATCACCAAAATTTTGACTTTATTGCAACAATTATTAAATCCTACAAAATAAAATAAAATAAATTAATTTAATAAACTAATATAATTAAAAGGACAAAATTAGGGATAACAAAATGTATGAATTACGTGTCTATCAAATACCCCCATACCTAGCTTTTGCTCGTCCTCGAGTAAAATAAATAAAATAAAATAAAATTACACAACCCCATTTTAAGTAGGAAACACGATTGCACTTAGCATATGCAACAAGCCTTTTTAAACCCAAGGTTACCCCAAGTGGACGAGTTGTGTCTCGTGAGGGTTTGCAGTAAATATACCCACAAAATTCATAAAATAATTTTGGATTCAACAAATTATGAAATTGAAAGAAAGCTTTTAAATATCTATGGGCATTATACATAAGCAAGATTAAATTCAAAATCACACTTTTACCTTATCAAAAATACTCAATCTTCATTTTAGACACCATCCTTCATTAAATCAATTCCATGTGATGCATGCATGTGTATATGATGTAACTCTTAGTAGGAATGTTTACCATGAAAATCAAGCAAGCTCATTTTTTTCTTTTTCTTTTTCTTTTTTTGCTTCTTTTTTTCCATTTTTTTGATTCTTGACTTGTGCAATGTCTCATTTTCTTAGGTTTTTCAGAGTTACCCATGTAGAGCGAGCGTTGGACCAATGACTCCCAAACTAGATGGCTTTAGGGCACTAGGTGTAGAGACACCCCTAAGGGCTTATTTACTCGAGTAACAAAGGCCACAAAATTAGACCAGTCAAGCTGCTTTTATCCATCACACTTTTCAGCGTGAATATCGATGCTTCCCGAGGCCCCAGTTATTTCATTTAATGGGCATTGAAGCAGTTATTTATTCCTTTTCTTTTTTTTTCTTCAACTTTTCTCAACTTCATTTATTTTTCTTTTCATTCTTTCTTCTTTTCTTTTCTTTTCTTATTCTTTTTTGAAATTACTCGAATCATGGTTTATACCCCACAACTAAGAATTAGTGCAAACGTGAAGTGCAAAAATGCTTGTGAAATCAATTTTAATTCGGATGGTGTTTCAAACTAAGATTTCGTATCTTATCAAAAATTCAAGAGTTCTAAATCTTTCAATCTCACTTATGAGTTTTTCTCCACAAACACTTATTAAAATTAATTCAATTCATAAAAAGTCTAACAAAATTTTAATTTTTTTAATTTTTTTGTGTTTTTTTCGTAAAAAAAAAAAATCTAATACAAACAAACTCCCCCCATACCTAAATCATGCATTGTCCTCAATGTATGCAAATGAAGAAAAGAGAACAAAGATATGAAAGAATTGTACCTTGTATGCGGGGCATTTGTTCTGCAAGAAGATGTGGTGAGAAAGAAAACAAATGTACATATCTACAAATTTTATAAATCCTAAAAATTATGTGACTAAAAATGAATGTTACAAATGGATAAGTGAGTGTGAACTTTTCATTATTTTTAGGAGTTCTAGGAAATTGAAAATAATCAGAATTTTCATCATAATTATGCCTCAAGTTTACCTCAAGAAAACTTTCATTAACATGTTCAAATGATGGAAGAATTGGTTCAAATACATGTTCTAGTTTAGTTGACTTATTTGTAGTGAATCTAAACAGCTCACTGACCTTATCTAAATATTCAGATTCATTCCAATTTTGGTCAAGGTGATTTAAGAAAAAATCAATTGGATCTTTTTCAATCAAGAGTCTATTTTCATTTATTTCTTGGGTCATTGACAACTCTTGTATCATGTTTACTTTAATGGGTTGGTCCAAAAAATTACTAGGTGGCTCTCCCACATTAAACACATTTAAGTCAATTGTCATATTTCCAAATGTCAATTTCATTAGCCCATTTCTACAATTAATTAACGCATTAGAGGTTGCTAGAAATGGTCTACCTAAAATGACCGGAATTTGACCATTGGGATTGACAACAGGTTGAGTTTCAAGAACAATAAAATCAACAGGGAAGACAAAATCACCAACCTTAATGAGTACATCTTCAACTATTCCTTTTGGCACTTTAACGGAACGGTCAGCTAGTTGGAGTGTGACACTTGTCTTTTTCAACTCCCCTAAGCCTAAGGTTTGGTACACAGAAAATGGTAATAGGTTTACACTAGCTCCTAAATCAAGTAAAGCCTTTTCAATTAAGGTGTCACCTATGATACATGAAATAGTAGGACAACCGGGGTCCTTATATTTCACAGGGACTTGACATAACAAGATAGTGTTAGGTTTGTAATATTCATGAACGTAATCAAATTGCACAAAATAAGCGGAAACGTGAAAAACAAGAGTTTTAAAATTTTATAAACCATATACCCGGATCACCCTTTATGCACAATTATTAATTAAACGAAAAAATGAAGAACAAGAATCATACCCTTGAAGATTCGAGCTTCCTCAGGTACAAGTTCACCTCCAATCTTTTTCGCGTTCAACTTGAATCCACCGGGTTTGGTTCTTTTCTTTGATCAACGTTAGCCCCCAAGTGTTTGGCCTCTAGAGGTGATCCACCAAGGAAGAAGAAATATTCAAGAAGATGAGAAATTAGCTAAACCCTAGTTTTTCTACCTCTTATTGAAAAAGAGCGTACTCTCCCAACTATTGGAATTACGTCTATTGATATCTGATATAAGACTCCTCTTATAAAGATATCAGGTAACCCTATTTAATTAAAAATAAGGTATTATTTATTTAATTAAACTCTTTTAATTAAATGGGCTCCCTAATCTTATTAGAGATAATTAATTAAACTCCTTTAACTAATTTTCCCTCCTAATTCTATTAGGAATAAATGAGAGTACTTATATTAAATTAATTCCTAAACTCTTTTAGAAATTAAAATAATAATAATTGTAATAATATTAATAAGACTTCTCTTATTAATTTATATTTAATATTTCTAAAATATTAAATAATAAATATTAAGCTATTTAAATTATTCTATCACCATAGATTAAATTAAATATACTTAACATATTATTACGATTATGTCATTAACTTCTTATTAATTTATTCTTCCTTTTATGGTGTGACCCTTTAGGTTCTCCATATTAAACCGGTTGTGAATAAATCAATTAGAACAATTCTAATCTTATTTAAATAAATAAATTAAATAATTAATTTATTTAAATAAATAATATTTATTCTACAATAGGGATAAGCCTCCCTAGCGATCAACGATTTTTCAGATAATATAGATTTTAACATTAATCATAAAAGAACCTTTGAGTAAATAGTTACCGTACAATTCAATCCTTCCACTATACAATGTCCCAATTAAATATAAGATATAGAATTACTGTCAAGTCTTATTTTATTTAATTATATGTATTTCGACTCTTAAATGCATAACTTCAAATAATGCAAATTAGAAACTCCTTTCTAATTTCATTCTGCCTTGGCCAAGGACTACTGGCTTGTCATTTATCGAATCACATAGGACATTTCTCTTCTTTTACTAGAAGCGGTAGATTCTTTATTGATCATATATTATCTCCATGTACGACTTATTATACCCAAGCATACCCTTTGATATACCCTAAGGGTCTTAAGGAATAAGTCAAAGTATAACTCATCATACACAAGATACTATGATGATCTCAAGTCCAAGGATCACTTGTACTACTATCACTACAGGAATTACTATTGACAGACAAGTAAAACTCCATTAGGTATTCCTTAGCGAGTCACGTTCAGTGAACTTATTCTCTAATAAGTACCTACATACTTGCTTTAGTGTCTCCACACAAATGATCATAAGATCAATCATCCTCATCCAATGAGTAAGCAACGTATGTATCAATCTATCCGAATTCACTAATCCCCAATTTAGTAATCCAACGATTGAGAACTATTTTAGTTTTAAGCTTTCTAAGAATTTAGATCTCATTAGAATGATCATCATCATTATTCTAAAAGCATTGCTTAAAACTATGGGTTTATCACATATTGTAAAACAGCATCATGTAGATAATTAAAAGCCTTTAATAAATTAATACTTTTTATTAATAAATGAATAAGATTATTACAAAGTATATGCTTTATCATCAAACATGATTGGCTTGTGTGCATACTACTTTCAATCTCCCACTTGCACTAAAGCCAATCGTCATGGTATCTCATACCCTTCTTCTCTAAGTGACGATTATCCTGTTGTTGGGTAAGCTTCAGTAAATGGATATGTAATGTTGTTCTTGAGAGTCCACTATCTCTATAGTGATTTCCCATCTTTTAATGATTCCTATAATCAAATGAAAGTGCCACAACACATGTTTAGATCCAAGATGAGACTTAGGAACTATTCCTAGTTCTGTAATGAACTTTTCATCCAAACAATCAACTTACAACTTCATTTACAGCTATATACTTTGTCTTTATCACTAAACTAGCAACTCTTTGCTGTTTGGAACCTTTCCAATTCATTGCACCACCGTTCAAGGTAACGCTTTACCTTAAAGTGGATTTTCCATCATCTTGGTCAGTTTGAAAAACTTGAGTCTGTTAAGCCTTCTAGTTTTAATTCAGACCCACCATGAATATGATCACATCTTTAGTTCCAGTTAAGTACTTTAAGATATTTTTCACTGTCTTACAGTGATCTTCTCTAGAATATGACCAATCATCATCAGGTCTCGTATATTTCATTGCATACATGATTGTCACTAATGCGATCTCTCTTTTCAGGAGTCTGTGGGGACTATTAAGAGAGATACACTTCATAGCTCATCAACATGAGACATTTCTTGGAGTTTGCCATGCTAAACGACTTTAGCATGAAATGAATATACGTTCCTTGGGTTAAGTCGAGCATCCTCTTAAATCTATCTATATAGATTTATATCCCCAATTAAGAAACTCTTCCTAAATCATTCGTGGAGGAATGTTTAGACAACTTTATCTTTACTGATTCTAGCATTGGCATGCCATTCCGTATCCGTAGTATATCAACATATAATACTAGAAATGTAACGACGCTCCCACTGACCCTTTTGTACACACTTGGTTCATTCTTATTTTTGATAAAATCAAACTTTTGATTGTCTCATCAAAACGAATGTTCCATATTTGAGAAGCTTGCTTCAATTAATTTCTCTGAGTGTCTACAACTCTTACCTCATCGTATGTAACTGGATCATCATCTTCTATGATGTGTACCTCATCATCATCATCTATGATGAGTCCATACCTCCCAGTATCTTCTGGTACTATTCGGACTTACGATTAGGTTGTGGTACAATAGGTCTATCTACAGGTTCCTCTTATTTGACTTATAGTGTTTTGTGGTTCTTGAACTCTTCAAGATGTATTATCCTCCCACTAGCCCCTTCAATGATAAACACCTTTATCTTAGAAAGTAGCGTGTTTCGCAACAAACACCTTTTGCTAAGTATGATTATAGAACATATATCCTAAACTTACTTTAGGATGTCCCACAAATCTGTACTTATCAAATCTTATCCCAAGCTTATCCTTTGAAACCTTTTTCACATAAGTTGGACAACCCCTTATCTTAACATACTTAAGATTAGGAATCCTCCACGTCCATAACTTTTATGGAGTTTTGGGGCCGAATTTTGAGGTTACCTTTTTTCGTAGATATGCAGCCATTTCTAGGACATTACCCCAGAAGGATACTAGAATGTCGGTAAAATCATTATGAACCGCATCATGTCCAACAAGGTACGATTTTTCCTTTCAAATACATCAATCAATTATTACGTATTAGGAGGAGTCCATTATGAGAAAACCATTTGAGATGATCTAGAAACTTATTGCACAAGTATTTATTCCTTGATCTTATCAAAGAATCTTAATACTATGTCAATTTGTTTCAATTCTGAATTCTTTGAACCTTTCAAATAATTCACACTTGTATTTCAGCAAATACATACATTCAACTCTTTGAATGATCATCTCCTTTTCTTATACTAGTTTGTTCAATATGCAAAATTATTTTTCATGTAAGTCAGGTACACAAAATTCATTAAGTAATATTTCAGTTCTATACAAAATATTATTATTATAAATAGAACAACAATTGTTCTTAATTATAATACCAAAGATTTCATTGTCCAACAATAAAATAGAAATAATGTTTCTAACAAGAACTGGAATACAATAATAACTTATTGACTTAATAGATTTACCCGTAGGCATTACTAAACTATAAGTTTCTATGACTAATGTGGCAACCTTTGCTTCATTTCCCACACATAGGATTACTTATATTTGTTTAACTTTCTACTTCTGCTTTGTCCCTTCATAAATCTATATTTATGATAACCAAAATCGGTATCCAATACCCAAGTAGAACCTTGACTTAAAGAAAAATTTTAAATCATGAACAAATTTGTATTTGTAATTGAAACTTCACTAAGCTTCTTTGGTTAGCCTCTACAAGATGCTTCTTGCAGTTTCTTTCCAGTGTCCAGGCTTATTGTAGTGGAAGCAAACTCTTTTGCTATCCGTATTAGTTTTGTTCTTATTATCCTTTGTATTTGCCTTTATATTTACCTTCTTTGAATTGTTCTTCTTTTCAGAAGATCCTTTGGCCCCTACTAGTAAGACATGGTCTTTCTTGGTTGGAAAGTGACTCTCAACATTTTTCAACATGTTAAGCAAATCAAGTGAGGTGATATCTAGCTTGTTCATATGAAAAATTCACAACAATTATGAAAGGAGTCCGGGAGTGAGTGCAAGATCAAATCTTGGCTCAACTCTCCATCCATGACAAAATCAGTTGTCCTGATTGATCAATCAAATTGATTATGTTTAGGACATGTGTCTGTACTGTAGTGCCTTCGGTCATTCTAGATTGGAATAGCTCTTTAGATATCTGATATCTATCAATCCTACTTTCCTCACCATCAACTACTTGATGTGCAGGCATATAATAGGAGCATCCATAGTTTCATGCTGACGCTGAAGCTCGTTACTCATAGATGCGAGCATGATGCATCGAGCCAACTGTGCATCATCTTGCCACTTTCTAAAAGTAGCAATCTCTTCCTCAGAGGCATTGTCTGCAACCATTGCAGGGATATGCGTATTAAGGACATAAGATAGCTTTTCAGCCGTGAGAACTATTCTCAATTTCCTTAACCAATCCGAGTAATTCAGTTTGGTTAATTAACATCTAATATGTTACGCAGTGATAGTAATTTAGACATTGTAAAATTCTGTAAATGAATTTGTAATGAACAACATTTTAGCATACATTCTTTTATTAATTACCAAAATAAATTAGGTCTTATTTTAAATTGGTATCTCCCACTATTTTCATCAAACTATATTACCCTCACTTCTATAGTTCGGCAAAATCTAATTAAAGATTTGCTAGTGAGAATAAGGATCCCATTTCAAATGTATATAGCCTTATGGTGACACAACAAACTATATATAAATAAATAGGTAGACAACTCTTGTCAATTATATTAACTATGCAACTCCTTGAATTTTGCCTTTTAGATTATTTTGATCAAGTGGTGGCACATCCGAATCAAAATTATCCAAGTTAAGTCCAACCTAGCACTCCATATATTCAAAAAAGAAAAATATCATCCTTGTGGTGACACAACAAAATAATATTGTTCAATTTTCTTTATAAGCTTCAAATGTGATAAATTAACATCTTAAATACTTAATACTTGCCTTGTGGTGACACAACAAACTCATATTAAATATTTAATACTCTATTAATTTTATCATACTAGAAGGCGACGTTCGATATTCCAAATATCTTTGAACGCTTAGGACTTAATATAAAAATTTGAGGGTTTGTTATTAATATATCTCATCTTGTTTTAGCGCACATATACATATATATATATAAAATATCGTCATATTAATTAACATGTGAAGCATGTTTGCATAATATATATATATATATATATATATATATATATATATAGTATAAGCATGCATATATAGAATACTATATTCTACGGATTGATTATGGACTTTTATTCTAGTTTGGTTCACTAGAGCCACCAAGTGAACTAAAAGGTCAAACCCCTAGGGTGCAAGAATTAATATTTAAATATAACTATTACATTTAAATGGGCTCCATTACAAACGAGTCTTCAAAGCTCCTTGCTCCTTGATCTCTAATTCTTTAAAATTAATTCTAACTATTCCTATTACAAAACTATTTAAAATAAATAGAAACTTGATCAAAGTGATCGATGGGAAGTACATAGGAGGAGATAGAATTTACATTAAGAAAAAAATTAGAGAAGACAAAGGTATCTGAGACCCATTTAATAAAACTCATACATTCATGCATCCAACTAAAATAAAATTCAACCACATTGGTGATAGTCCATAATCAATCCCATTTATTATCATACACATCACCATATCCATCGATAAATAATATTCATCTCATGAATAATAAACATTCAATATATATATATATATATATATATATATATTGATATCATTTAATGGGCAAATTTAGTTAGTATAAAATCTAATTTTGAATCAAAATAAACTCCTTTATTTTAACGCAAATTTAAATCAAAATAAACCTATTTTATTTTAATTTATCCAATCTTGAATAAAATAAACTATTTTATTTTAATCAAAATCTTTAATCAAAATAAACTCCTTTATTTTAATTAAAATAAACTCCTTTATTCCAATTCCATGTAAAATAAATAAAAATAAAACTTCTTTATTAAAAGAAACACGGATTCTCTTTCCTATTCACAAATAAACTCCTTTATTTTGAATAATATGAAATCTTATTCCATATCTAAATAAACTCCTTTATTTAAGAAAAATAGGATTCTCTTTCCAATTCACAAATAAACTCTTTTATTTTGAATAATATGAAATCTTCTTTCATATCTAAATAAACTTCTTTATTTAAGGAAACATGGAATCCAATTTCAATTCCAATTAGTTATTATGGAATAAAATTCCAACTCTAATTAGTTAGTATGAAATTCTAATTTTAAAATTAAAATAAACTTATATATATTTATAATATAATAAGTGAGTCACGTGCTTCCATAATCATGCTACTGGTCAACGCAAATCATGGATTCAGCCGAAAAAAAATGTCGATTATCTGTCATCTTGTTAACTCACTTAACAAGAATCCACTTAAAACCTTTTAAAAAACAATCTCCTGCAACTTTAAAAAAATGGGTCACGTGAATCTCAAAAAAAAAAATGCATGCTCCTGCCGAATCCCTTGAATAACCCACGCGAATAGCAGCTTGGTTTTTAAAACGCGGTATGTGATTTCGCGAGAATTTTATTATTATTTTATTATTTTTTTTATACAACAAAATTATGCCCAATTAAATTGTTCTAAACACATTTTAATATACATATCAAATCAAATAATTAATAATTCGCATAAAGGTTTGGCTTTGATACCACTGTTAGGTTTGTAATATTCATGAACACAATCAAATTGCACAAAATAAGCGGAAACATGAAAAACAAGAGTTTTAAAATTTTACAAACCATATACCCGGATCACCCTTTATGCACAATTATTAATTAAACGAAAAAATGAAGAACAAGAATCATACCCTTGAAGATTTGAGCTTCCTCAGGTACAAGTTCACCTCCAATCTTTTTCGCGTTCAACTTGAATCCACCGGGTTTGGTTCTTTCCTTTGATCAACGTTAGCCACCCAAGTGTTTGGCCTCTAGAGGTGATCCACCAAGGAAGAAGAAATATTCAAGAAGATGGGTAATTAGCTAAACCCTAGTTTTTCTATCTCTCATAGAAAAAGAGCATACTCTCCCAACTATTAGAATTACGTCTATTGATATATGATATAAGACTCCTCTTATAAAGATATTTGGTAACCCTATTTAATTAAAAATAAGGTATTATTTATTTAATTAAACTCTTTTAATTAAATGGGCTCCCTAATCTTATTAGAGATAATTAATTAAACTCCTTTAACTAATTTTCCCTCCTAATTCTATTAGGAATAAATGAGAGTACTTATATTAAATTAATTCCTAAATTCTTTTAGAAATTAAAATAATAATAATTGTAATAGTATTAATAAGACTTCTCTTATTAATTTATATTTAATATTTCTAAAATATTAAATAATAAATATTAAGCTATTTAAATTATTCTATCACCATAGATTAAATTAAATATACTTAACATATTATTACGATTATGCCATTAACTTCTTATTAATTTATTCTTCCTTTTATGGTGTGACCCTTTAGGTTCTCCATATTAAACAGGTTGTGAATAAATCAATTAGAACAATTCTAATTTATTTAAATAAATAAATTAAATAATTAATTTATTTAAATAAATAATATTTATTCTACAATAGGGATAAGCCTCCCTTGCAATCAACGATTTTCCAGATAATATAGATTTCAACATTAATCATAAAAGAACCTTTGAGTAAATAGTTCTTTATCACAATTCAATCCTTCCACCATCTGATGTCCCAATTAAATATAAGACATAGAATTCTTTGTCAAGTCTTATTTTATTTAATTATATGTATTTCGACTCTTAAATGCACAACTTCAAATAATGCAAATTAGAAACTCCTTTCTAATTTCATTTTGCCTTGGCCAAGGACTACTGGGTTGTCATTTATCGAATCACATAGGGCATTTCTCTTCTTTTACTAGAAGCGGTAGATTCTTTATTGATCATACATTATCTCCATGTACAACTTATTATACCCAAGCATACCCTTTGATATACCCTAAGGGTCTTAAGAAATAACTCAAAGTATAACTCATCATACACAAGATACTATGATGATCTCAAGTCAAGGATCACTTGTACTACTATCACTCTGAGAATTCCTATTGATGAACAAGTAAAACTCTATTAGGTATTAAAGTAGCGAGTCACGTTCTGTGAACTTATTCTCTAATAAGCACCTACATACTTGCTTTAGTGTCTCCACACAAATGATCATGAGATCAATCATCCTCATCCAATGAGTAAGCAACGTATGTACCAATCTATCCGGATTCACTAATCCCCAATTTAGTAATCCAACGATTGAGAACTATTTTAGTTTTAAGCTTTCTAAGAATTTAGATCTCATTAGAATGATCATCATCATTATTCTAAGAGCATTGCTTAAAACTATGGGTTTATCACATATTGTAAAACAACATCATGTAGATAATTAAAAGTCTTTAATAAATTAATACTTTTTATTAATAAATGAATAAGATTATTACAAAGTATATGCTTTATCATCAAACATGATTGGCTTGTGTGCATACTACTTTCAGATAGAACTAATATGGGCTGTTAGAAAAGCTTTCTTAGGAACATGAGTGGTTCTTTTGTGTGTGCATAAATCTTTTAGACATTTAGAATTTGAGGGAACTTGTTGAATGGCATCTAAAAGAGTAATGTTAATTTTTACTTGTTTGAACACTTCCAGAATTTTGTCCAACTGAGCTGACTGCTTGTTTGAAATAAGTCTTTGAGGGAATGGGGCTTTTGGTTTGAAGACTTTTTCAGTTGACTCATAAGGTATGGTTGAATCATGTTTTGAAACATGATTAGTGGATAGGCCTACTGACTCAGAGTTTGTGGGATTTTCAGGCTGGGTTGACTTTGAAGATGGATCGTTAGATTCAACATTTAATTTTTTCTCTTCTTCATTATCAATTCTAGCATGATTGTTAAAATAATTTCTAGACCCTAAAGAGATTACAGAATTCACATGATTGACTTGGTTGTTTTCAATTGAATTAACATGATAAGTTTTTTGAGTAGGGACTGGAAATTTTGGATTGGTCTCGGGTTGACTAGGAAGTTTACCCTTCTCTCTTTCACTAATTGCGTTGGTGATTGACTCATTTGGATCTCTAGGCGAGAAATGGCTTGGTTAGTGCTTTCTTTGAGATTTTATTAAAGTTTCCGCACTCTTCTCTAAGGTGCTAAATCTCCTCTCACTTTCATTAGAAAAACCTGGTGGATATTGAGGTGCTGGATTTGAATTTTGGTACGGACCAGGATTGAACTTTTGGTAAGGTTGAAAAGATTGATTCAGAGACTGATTGACATGATTTGAAGAATTATTTGGGTAGGGTCCTTGGTTCCATGCAAAATTAGGATGATTCCTCCAACCAGGATTATAAATGGGTGCAAATGGGTCATTCCAATGTCGTTGAAACATTGCATTGACTTGTTCATATTCTTCAAATTGGGGCACGACTCAAGGACATTCCTCAATCACATGGCTTGGTGAATTACACTTTAGACACAAAGGTGTTGGTGTTGAGACTTGGTTCACGTGTGATAGTCCCCTAGTTTCTAAATCTACAAGTCTTTTAAGTACACCAGCCAACTTAACTTCTGTAGCAATTGAACTGTCAATTGTATGAACACCCCTAGATGAACTAGGTTTATCTGTCTCTCGGGTGGTTTCCCATTGCATGGTTTTTTCTGTTAAGTCTTTTAAAAATTCCCAAGTCTTTTCCTCATCATTATTCAAAAATCCCCTTGACACATTGACTCTAACATTGTTTTAGTGGGATAGTCTAAACCTTCGTAAGCATTTTGACACAATCTCCATTTTTCAATTCCGTGGTGTGGGCACTGGGATAACAAATTTTTAAATCAATCAAAATATTTCCAAAATGACTCTTTTTCAAGTTGGCAAAATTGATGAATATTTCCAAAATTTCCAAAATTTTTTAGAAATGTAACAAGAAATCCCTCCCAGGTTGATATGGAATTATTTGGTAGGCTATATAACCATTTTTTAGCATTATCTTTTAAAGCAAATGTTATAAATCTTAGCCTAATTGAGTCATCAGACAATTGTTGAATTTTCATTAAGGCACAAACTTCTTCAAATTCCTGAATAAATAAATATGCATCTTCTATCCCCGTAAACCTAGGTAACATATTTATAAAATGTGGCTTAAGTTTAAAATTGTTACTAGTTACCGGTGGTAGACTGATACATGAAGGTTGGGCAGAGCGGGAAGGATAACATCGATCCCTTAAAGAAACAGTTTGGGCGCCCTCCATTTTTGTTAAAGTGAGATCTTTTAAAGTGAAATCCGAAAAATCAAGTTTTTTCACTAATCGGGATGTTTCGTCCTTAATCCACAGTTTTTGTATACACTAATTAACAAATAATCAGATAAGCACAAAAAAAAAAAATAAATAAATAAAAATAAATTTACTTCTAAGGTCAACCTAAATAAAATCTAGACAGCTCCTAACTGTTCCAAGTTACACCGCAAGGTCCACCAAATTCGAAATTAATCACACCACTAGCCAAGTAAGTGTAAGAAAGGCGGGAGTCTCTCCGTAGAAACGGTGACTAATTGAATAACCACACAATCTTTAGGCGTATACCTTTTGAACCACTTGCCTAGACACCAGTAGTTTGATTAATTTAAAATTCAGACTCCTCTTGGGATTTCTTGTCCTAATTGAGCTCGAGAGTCCTAGGGGCCAACGTCTACTTGATTTTATTAGGTCATGGTTATGCAAAATGCTAATTGAGTTGTTTGTGGGCCAAGGAAGGGTGATGAAATCCCCACCTTATCTTGTTACAGGTTGTGCCCTTAATGTTAGATTTTAGATGAAAATGCAAAAAAAAAAACTATAAACAAATAAAATGTCCTAAAACTATGTGAATTACGAAAGAAGGAGAAATTTTGACATACCTCAATCCTCCAGCAATCACCACAGTTTATATTTGACAAAAAATAAAAATAAAATAAAACCTAACAGGATGTGCTCTACGTGAGTGAATGCATGAATGCGACAAATAAAAAATATATATATAAAAAAAACTAAACTACTATTTTTTTTATTATTTCAAAAAAAAAATTTAAAAAATATGGAATACTGAAATCAAGAAGAAAAGCAAAGACAACAAAATCTTTATCTTTTCGCTTCTTCAATCCGCTCAATAATCACGAAAAAAATGAGTTAAAACTAATTCGAATAAATAAAAATTAATTCTAGTCCCCGGCAACGGCGCCAAAAACTTGATGTGATAAAAATATGTAACTGCAAGTGCACAGTGTCGAATTAAAGAACTGGCAAGTACAGGTCGAACCCACAGAGACTAGATTAATTCTTTAATATATCCTTAATTAATATTTTAGGCGAATTAGAAATAAATATGGTGGAGAGAATTTATTAACTAAATTATTCAAACTACTAATTAATAACGGAAACTATTAATGAGAAAAGATACCTAGGAATCAGAATCCACCAACTATTAACATAATAATAATTTCTTATTTCCTAAATCAATTTCCAAATTATTCTCCCTTCCCTTTAAAAATAATGATTCATATAATTAATATGGGCAAGCATAAGTTATGAAAAATTCACAAATTAACTATAACTTATCAAAACCTCGCAATCAATATAAATATCATATGCAATTTATGCGGAAAAAAATATGAAGGCGAAAATAATTAGGCATTAATTTTGGAACAGAAAGAAAATATTATTATGAAATACTTAGTTTCATCATAATCCTAGGTATTAAAAATTTAGCTAGCCATGGAATTAAAAACAAAAACAAATAATATTAGTACTACAATTCGCATGAATTAAGAACAATAATTAAAAAGAGAATTTCTATTATATAAATAAAAGAAAGTTACAAATACTCACGACAATTATGTTCCACACGTGATTGGAATAAGAGAGACAAACTCTAAATATCTTCTCCCTCCTACACTAGTGAAAAACTAAGAAAAATAAAATAACAAGTGATGTTTCTCTCGAAAATAAGAGGCCTATTTATAGGGAAAATAACTTTGAACCCTAATTTTGAACTTAGACACTTTGGTTCCCTTTCCATGTAGGATTCAACTTCCTAGTGGTAATCAACTTCTCAAAAAGATCTTCTAGATGGACTTTTCTTTCTCTTGTTGAATTTGACTTGCACACCAAAATTGTTCCACCTCTTGCATTCTCCTTGTAGGATTCTTCTTGGATATTCCTTAAATGAATAAGAGCATTAAATATCGCTTGATCACCAAGATTTTGACTTTATTGTAACAATTATTAAATCCTACAAAATAAAATAAAACATATTAATTTAATAAACTAATATAATTAAAAGGACAAAATTAGGGATAACAAAATGTATCAATTACGTTGTCTATCGTGGTTGTTATTCCATTCTTTATTATTATATTGGAATAACTTTGTACATCTAAATACCGCATACATGGTAAAATTCTTACATTATTCCATTCTTTATTATTCATTGGAATAACTTTATGCATGCGATCTATCGCATGCACAGTGAATCTGTTGTTATTCCATTATTTATTATTATGTTGGAATATCACACATGCATACGGATTATGCATGACTGGTTCCATTCTTTGTTATTACATTTGGAATATCCATTTTGTGTGCAGGTTCTGGCGTGACTGGTTCCATTCTTTATCATTACATTGGAATAACCTCATACATGTGGATTACCGCATGCATAGTAAATGATCCTTCGTATTCATTCCTTATTAAATTGTGGAAATGATCTGTCTACGTAGATTACCACATGGCGGGCAAAAAGCCATTTGCAGTTTCATATATTCTATTATACTTAGTTGGTTAAAGTTTTGGCTTCTATACTCCATGAAATTAGTAGAATATCCTGGATATTTGCGCTTCATCCAGTATCTTTTCATGGAAATATTCTTCTGAGCATTCTTGAATTTTACTCCACAAAACAGTATCATGTTGACAATTAGGACGTTATTGATTTCTGGATAAATTAAATTATAAATCTTTTAAAATTTATCCTTGAACTTGTTTTATTGAATTCTTATATCATTGTCATCATCCTCATGTTTATATTCTGTTGAAAGTCATCTGTGGCCTGTAGTACATAGATGGACTTGGTATGATTATGACCAGGGATTATTCGGTATAATCATGACCGTAATGTTATAAATGATGTGGTAAAAGTCCTCATTGGCCCGTAGTGCATTGATGGACAGTTGTTGGCATGATCATGACCATTGATGAATACACGAATATCCTTGACCCGTAGTGCATGGATAAATTATGGTCGTGATACTAATGAATATCCTTGGCCGTGGTGTAGGGATGATGTGGATTATTTATTAAGCTGAGTCTCAGCGATAAAAGTGATGAAAAAGTTTTAAATCATAGAAGATAGTAGATTTTATTCTCTACTTGACTCTTCTAATGGATTGCTTGTTCCACTGCAGTTAAACTTGATGTTTGTTATATTTTATCAGTTTAACACTGTTGAAGGCTAACGATAAATTATTCTGCATTATCTTAGTCATAATATTTCTTACTGGGCTAGTTGACCTCACCCTTTTGCTTTCATTATTCTCTTCACGAAATGAGAACGTAGCCGGGACTAGTCGGGGAACGGAGTGACTGTCCAAATGATAGCATTAGTAGTCCTCACTATTCTATGAAATAGGGTGATAATAAATGTATTGAGGACTCCATTTGAGTTGAATACTATCTAGAAGACAATATTCGTATTAAAACTCTCAGTTTATGTCTTGTCATATTTTACACGACAATTGTATTATTAAGTTGTATTTGAATTTTGTACCATGTATTTGGCGACTCAAGATGAGTGATTTATACCTATTTTGGGGGCGTCACAGTTGGTATCAAAGCTTAGGGATATGATCCCTGGCTGAGATGTGAGACAAGAACTAGGAGGGGAGAGACGGGAAATTCCTTCGCTAGTATGACCTACCTAAGTTCATTTGGTATTTAATTGGTCGATCAGAGTATAGGGATAATATGTGACATGTCAATTAACCCTTGTTTTGTGGCAGTATTTGAAAATGACATCCGAGAAAGTTGAGAATAGCAATGGAGCACAGGAGACCGTTGAGTCACCACAGATCAACACCCAGGATAATGTGCATCAGGAAGGCAATAATCCTCAGGTGAACAACAACACCGACCAAATGGCGAACAACGGAATGTTTAGGAGCTTTCTAAAATTCGTACAACATCAGGCAAGAGAGACTCCTGTCCAAAATACAGGTGGAAATACTGGCAACTCTCGGATGGTCACCGCTAAACAGTTCAAGTAGCTGGGACCACCAGAGTTTAATTGAGAGCCAAAACCACTTAAGGCGGAGACGTGGATAAAGTAGATCACCAAGATATTTGATATCTTGGGATGCTCCGAGGAGTAAAAGGTTCCCTTTACCACTTTTGTGTTGCGAGGAGAGGCAGATTACTGGTGGGAATCAGTAAAGTGTACTCAACCTGCCGCACTGAAGATGTCTTGGGAGAAGTTTAAAGAACTATTCAACGACAAGTACTTTCCCGAAAGTATTCATCATATGAAAGAGGTAGAGTTCATCAAGTTAGAGCAGAACAATATGACTGTGTAACAGTACGAAGCTAAGTTTGCCAAGTTATCCCGGTTTGCGTCTCACTTGGTTAACAATGAGGAGAGAATGACGCGGATGTTTCTAAGAGATTTGAAACCCGAGATACGTCAATATCTAATTTCTCATAAACTGTGTTTGTATTCAGATGTTATAAATAAGGCTCAGTTATTGGATCGCGATAACGAGTTAACTCAACCAAGAGAAAGCAGCTGACAAAATGATAATACCAGTGGTAGCAGTCATCGAAGCGGTGACAACAAACGTGGAGGGAATCAACATGCCAGAAATGGTAACCACTTTGGTGGTAATCATGGCCAAGACAATAAAAGTGGACATTTCAAGAAGAGGAGATTCAACAATGATGGAAAGACGTCATCACCAGTACCCGTTGTTAAGGAAGGAGAACGACCACCTATCATATGCTTCAAATCTTTGAAGGAGAGGCATATCACCAAAGCATGCGATGCCATCCAAAGCGTGTTATAATTGTGGAAGAGAAGGTCACCTAGCCCGATTTTGTCGTGCACCGAAGGCAAGTCCAGTTGGAACGGTGACACAAAATACCGTCCCAGACAAGTCAAAACTAGTAGTTCAAGGGAGAGTGTTTATTGTGACCTCTCAAAAAGAAAGGAACCCGAACGAGGTCATCACGGGTAAGCTTATCATAAACTCTAGGGAAGTCTATACCTTATTTTATACCGGTTCTACCCACTCTTTTATTTCTCCTACTTGCGCTCAACGATTAAATTTGATTCCGGAGAAATTAGACTTTGACTTATCCGTGGAAACTCTGTTGGGAGAAACCTTCATTACATCCACTGTTTATAAGTCTTGTTTGGTTCAAATTGGTACCCTCACATTACCAGTCGATCTTATTTCCTTATAAATACTTGCGTTTGACGTAATTCTAGGGATTGATTGGTTAACTACTCATCATGCAAAAATTGATTATTTTTGTAAGGTTGTTAGCTTTCATATTCCTAACCAACCTATTATGCGAATTCAAGCAATAAAACCATTAAAATTAATCACGGTCATCTCAAGTCATAAAGCTATTCGTTTATTGAAAAACGGATATCAAGCTTTCTTAGCTCATGTCACGGATTTAAACAAAAATACGTCAGTTTTGAATGATATTTCTATTATTAATAAATTTCCTTACGTATTCCCTGAAGAACTTCTTGGTCTACCCCCAGAGCGTGATATTAAATTTTGTATCGACCTTGAACCCGGTACAAAACCCATTTCCAAAGCCCCATATCGAAAGGCTCCTATTGAACTTCAGGAGTTAAAGACCCAATTGTAGGAATTGTTAGACATTGGTTTCAGTCGTCCTAGTACGTCTCCTTGGGGTGCTCATGTTCTATTCGTAAAGAAGAAAGATGGAAGTATGCGACTTTGTATTGACTATCGGGAGTTGAATCATCTCACCGTCAAAAATTGGAAAGAGAGGAAAACTCAATCCTCGATTCATCGGTCCATTTTTAATCCTCGATCGAGTAGGAACTGTAGCCTATAGACTCGCTTTACCGCCAAGTATGTCTCGTGTTCATAACGTTTTTCACATATCCATGTTACGTAAATATGTGAAAGACCCGAACCACATTATTGAGTTAGAACCGGACGAAATAGCGGAAGATTTGACGTATGAAGAGGTTCCTGTTCAAATCTTGGATAAGAAGGAACATATTCTACGCTCCAAGGTTATACCTCAAGTCAAAGTTTTGTGGAGGAACCACGATGTTAAGGAAATGACTTGGGAGTTAGAATCTGAAATGAAATCAAGGTATTCTTACCTCTTCGACATACCAGGAACGTACCCTAATTTCTAGGGCGAAATTTCATAAGAAGGGGAGGTTGTAAGACCCCAACTTTTATAAATAAAGATGAATTTTCTATAAATATTATTTTTGAATATTATGGAATAAATTTGATATAATGTTATAGTTGTGGGTAATATTTATAAATTTTGCAAAGTAAGCAAGTTGTTATAAAATATTCGTTTGGTGGGGAATATTCTTTTTATCGGGGAATATTAAATGACGACTACTCAATCATTAGTGGACCCTATGGCGGAAGTATTGTCGTAGTTAGAAAGCGACAAAATTATCTTTCTATAAAAATAACGGCAGAGATGTTACCGTTAAAACTATTGAACTACCCGGTAGTAAAAAAGCACGATGTCTGGCATAGTTGTATAGTAGCACACGATATTGATTATTGATGCTTACGTGAGAAGTCACTCCGGTATGCTTTCAATTATTACTGATAATTCTTTGCATCATATCTCTTATATTATTGATTCAATTATTGTCACAAGATTATCATCGTATAATATGTTATAGTATTAAATCAATAATTGAGACGACAAGTTATAAATGATTAATAATTGTTGAAAGATTAAATATGTGTGATTAAAAATAAAATAATTTGTGGTAATATTTATTGATCCTTGATGTATATAAAGAGTGCATTATGAGGCGTTTGTGGTAAGTTTGATTATTTTATGGGGGGCCCATATGTCATCATCTAAGAGTCTCTTCGTCAATAGTAATTACCTTCGTCAATAGTAATTACCTTTGTGAATAGTAATTACCTTCGTCAATAGTAATTACCTTTACCAGACGTCGAACCACTTGTCGTTTCACATTACAGGCGTCGAACCACTTATCGTTTCACATTACAGGCGTCAAACCACTTGTCGTTTCACATTACAGGCGTCAAACCACTTTTCTTTTCACATCACCAGTCGTCAAGCCACTTGCCTTTTCACATGGCAGGTGCTAAGCTAGAAATCTTCTATAAATAGAGGCCTAGTGCTTCATTATTTTTCACGAATTCATTCAAGCTATAGAGAGAGAAAGTATAGAGAGAATAAGAGAGAAGGAAGAAGAGTATTTTGTTACTACACCACTGCAGTATTCAATCTCCTACTAAAGTAAGGGGTGTTATTCTTTCTTATTCATGAAGAGAACTTTTGTTATTCCATTGCTTATTATTACATTGGAATAACTTTGTATACGTGGTTTACCCTATACTTAGTGACATTCTTCTATTATTACATTTGGAACATCACATGCATGTGTTTTACACCCTGACGGACTGTTCCGCAATCTTTATTATTATTCTATTGGAACATCCATGCTCGTGTGTGTTTTACAGGACTGGTTAAAATCTTTATTATTATTACATTTGGAACATCACATGCATGTGTGTTTACGTGGGACTGGTTCCATTCTTTATTATTACATTGGAATATCCCGTCATGCATGCGTTTCTGGCTGGACTGGTTCCGTTATTTATTATTACATTGGAATAACTTTTGCTGTCTGTGATGGCCTATCGCATGCATGGTGATTTCTTTTGTTATTCCATTCTTTATTATACCCAGTTGGTTAAAACTTTGACTTCTATACTCCATGAAATTAGTGGAATATCCTTGATATTTGCGCTTCATCTAGTATCCTTTCATGGAAATATTCTTCTCAAAGATTCTTGAATTTTACTCTCAAAGCGAAAGATCATGTTGACAGTTTGGATGTTATTGGTTCCTAGATAAATTAATTCTTGAACTTGTTTTATTGAATTCTTATATCATTGTCATCATCCTCATGTTTATATTATGTTGAAAGTCATCTGTGGCCTGTAGTGCATAGATGGACTTGGGTATGATTATGACCAGAGACTATTCGGTGTAATCATGACCGTAATGTTACAAATGATGTGGTAAAAATCCTCGGTGGCTGTGTAGTGCATTGATGGGATGATTGTTGGCATGATCATGACCATTAATGAATACACAAATATTCTTGGCCGTAGTGCATGAATAATTGTGGTCGTGATACTAAAGAATATCCTTGGGCCGTAGTGCATGGGTGATTCGATGATGTGGAATATTTATTAAAGCTAAGTCTCAGCTATAACAGTGATGAAAAACCTTTTAAATCATAAAAGATAGTAGAGTTTATTTTCTACTTGACTCTTTTAATGGATTCTTTGGTTCCGCTTATAGTTAAACTTGATGTTCATTATATTTTATCGGTTTAACCTTTTGTTGTAGTGAAGCTAATGATAATTTATTACGCATTATCTTAGTCATAATATTTCTTCTTGAGCTAGTTGAGCTCACCCTTTCTTTCTTTATTCTCTTTAGGAAATGAGAATATA
Organism: Panax quinquefolius; assembly: GCA_020205615.1. Taxonomy (NCBI): domain Eukaryota; kingdom Viridiplantae; phylum Streptophyta; class Magnoliopsida; order Apiales; family Araliaceae; genus Panax; species Panax quinquefolius. The sequence continues at coordinate 90,756,546 of CM035166.1, forward strand.
ATTTGGGACGAGTCGGGGAGCGGAGTAATGGTCCGAGAGGATAGCATTAGTAGTCCTCACTATTACGTGAAATAGTGTGATAATAATTGTAATGAGGACTCCTTTTGAGTTTGTATGATCTCTAGTAGACAATATTTGTATTCAAACTCACGTTTTATGTCGTATTGTACAGTTTACAGTTATATTAGTAAGTTGTATTTAAATTCTGTACCATGTATCTGACTACCCAAGATGGGTGATGTATACCTAATTTTGGGGGCGTCACAGGCAACCTCGGGAGATCAAGTCCAACCCCAGGAGATCAAATCCAACCCCGGAGACAACTGCGGGATATCAAGTCAAACCCTGAAAATAACCATGGGAGATCAAGCCAAAACCCGCTAACAACCCTGGGAAACATTAAACGTCCAACCTCAAAGACAACCCCGAGGGTTGACGAAAGTCAACGACAGTTCAATCTCAGAGACAACCTTGAGAAAAGACAGCTACAATTGCTGCAAGCTCAGAACCAACCCAAGAGGGAAAATATAGTAATTTTGACAACTCAACATCAATTCAGCCCAAATCACTACAAAAGAAGTCATGCAGAACCATAACATCAATCCTAAGTGAAAATAGCACAAGACATCTCAAAGGGTGGACTACAAAGAATTGAAGATCTGGTCATTGACCCATCATCCCAGATTTGGAAAATGTCTAATGTTATGTCATGGACCCATCTTTCCAGAAAGGTATAGCACGCATCCATCGAATTCCCAGATTAAAAGTTATGATGGTTCGAGCGGACAGTGTGTTAATCCTAGTGCACGTACTTCAAGATAACGGGACCCATGGGGACCGGGCCCACCCGGGCAGCCATAGGTAGACTCGCGGCTACTTTGGTCTATAAATAGACCCCCCCATCAGCCAAAATAAAACAAAGAAAAAATAGAGAGAATTCCATTCATTTTAACTCTTCAGCCCTCCTATAGTGTTCCAAACTTCAATATTCTTCTTTCTAAACACTTGTATACATATATACTACAACATATCAAATTTTAATTAGTGAAAATTGAGTTTTCAAGCTCCAAAAACAGCCTGAAGCCTTTTTTACAGCACACTAAGTTTTTTCCCAGATTTGAAGCTTTCTCTTGCTTTAATATATACATACATATATATATATATATATATATATAGGGGAATGATCCATAGTATCTATTTGCTATGGATCAAAAAGTGGCATATAGCATCTTGACCATCTGTTTGTTCAATGAATGACTGTGATTTAATTTAAAAACACGCTATCCGCTAGACTTACTAGCGGACAGCTTAAGTAAAATTTTTGGACACAAATGCCCCACTTTCCCCACTTAGCATCTGCACTCGCCTCCTCCTTCCTCCCTCCTCCCTCCTCCTCCTCCTTCAGCCCACCATCCCTTCCTTTTCCTCTTCTTCGTGGCTTTGGCAGATGGGTCTTGCCGGAATCTGGGCTCCGGTTGTTGTCCTCGCCGGAATGGGGCTGTCTATTGGTTCCTTTTTTTGCTCTTTTTGTGAGGATGAAGTGTGTTTCTCGGATGGTTCCTTCTCAGTCAGGCTGCTGCCAGAATTCTCTCTCCTCCGACAAATTTATGGGCAACCCATGAGGGGGTAAAGGGACCATTACACTATTAGACAATCTAATTGGCTCATCACCATCATCGTCAGCAGAACTATCCGAAATTAGGGCAGATATTGAGGCTAGAAGCAGAGGAGAATTTGAAGCTGAGATAGAATGGAATTAAAGAGAATGGTAAAGGGAAGGAGAGAGAAGTGCGTGGCGATGAAGGGGAAATTGCAGAACAGGGGGAATTAGAGGTGGGTATGAAGGTGAGAATGGAAATTCCCAAGAAAGTGAAGATGATGAGGAGAGAGAGAAAGTGGTTAGTGAACAAAAATGGTGGTTTCTTGATCTGGGGCTGCTCTTCTTGGGGGAGAATAGGAGTGGGAGTAATGGAGAGACTGAAATTAAGTGAGAGAAAAATGATGGGTTTAGAGGAATTAGTGAGTTCTTCATGCTTTTGGTTCTCGCCATAATCACAGACCTGATTCTCTGCAACTTTTGATGTTCTGTAAAATTCGTACAGTGTTTGGCACATAGGGTCAAAATTGGTTAAATTTTTCACATACTACGTCCGCTAGTAAGACTAGCGGACAGCGTGTAATACGCAGCTAATTACACGGATGGTTAAGATGCTATATGCTATTTTTTAAATCATAGCAAATAGATTCTATGGATCATTCCCTATATATATATATATATATATATATATATATATATTTGAATCGAACAGTTGAGCTTAGATTGACAATATATATATATATATATATATATATATATATATGTATATATATATATAGAGAGAGAAAGGATCCTGTCCGGACTCCCAGACTGGGTTAAAATACACACCTTTAATTTATTTTTTTTGCTATAAATAATTAAAGTGCTATTAGCCGTAAAAATAACGTATCATAATTTTTTGTTTGTTTTTACGAGAGATAGTTTTGATTTATATTTATTTTTTGATGAACCTTATGTAATGTTGATTTATCCAATACTATGATATGTTAGGATATCACAAAGTGAGTTGGAGTCTCAAATTAGATAAATAGTTATAGAGTGAAAGATTAATATATATGAATGGGCCCAAGACCTAATGACTTAAGCTTTTGGGTCAAGTTGGGTTCTAAACATGTATGTTGGTGCCTTGTGTATGCGTACGCAATGCACGGACTCCCCAATTCTTGTTAGATATTTTGCCCTAGAGGCCAATTCTTTGATGTAATTGCTTAACATTTTTGATATTATATTTGATTGAATAAATATATTATTTTATTATGGTTTTATTTACTGCGTTATATAAATGTTAACATAATACAATTCCTTAGAATAGTGATACAAATTATATAGTTTCAAGTATATGACTTGAACATGAGATAATATAATTATAATTAGTATCATTGCTCTTAAAGGTCCCAAGTCGAGTATCATTGTTAATGGACAACAATGATACATTGAGACTAGTATGTGGATTGACTGATGACCAAATCTCATTGGTCATAAATGTAAGACCTCAACTTTTATGAATAAAGATTATTTTTTCTCGAAATATATTTTTGAATATTATGGTGTGGATTTGATATAATGTTATAGTTGTGGGTAATATTTACAAATTTTGCAAAGTAAGCAAGTTGTTATATAATATTCAATTGGCCGGAGAATATTTGTTTTAATAGGGAATATTCGTACGATGACACAATCATTGGTGGACCCCACATCGGAAGTATTGTCGTATTTAGAAAATGATAGAATTATCTTTTTATAAAAATAACAGCGAAAGTTTTACCATTAAACTGTTGAACTACTACCATGGTAAAAAAAAAGAATGTCTGGCGTGGTTTTATATAAGAAGACATGGTATTGATTATTGATGCTTATATGAGAAGTCACTCGGTTATACTCAATTATTGCTACTGATAATTCTTTGCATAATATCTCTCATATTATTGATTCAATTATTGTCACAGTATCATCTGCATAATATTTATTATTATTAAATCAATAATTAAGATGACAAAGTTATTCATATTATTATTTGCAATATTGACAATGTCTCACTACAAGAAAAAGGCCTAACAACGACCAATAATATCAGTGACCGCACATGCGGTCGCTGGTATTGGTAACAACGACCAACATCCGCGACCATGATTTAATCTAGTCGCTACTTACTATCAGCGACCGCATGCGATCGCTAACTTAAATTTGCATCCCAAAATTTGGCAGGAAATGTTGGCGCGAAGGCTTTGTGCGACTACTTAACATCAGCGACCGCATGCAGTTGCTGATAAGTCCGTGTAATTAATTATTAGTGACCGCATGCGGTCGCAGATACTGGTCGCTGATCAAACTTGATGTTACCAGTTTCAGTCTTTCGTTCGACACAGAGGCAAAGGAAAAAAAAGAGAGAGAACATAATAGAGAGAAGAGGGAAAAAGGGGGAGAGAGAAGAAGGAGAAGAAGGAGGCTAACGCCACCCAACGCCACCAACCGCCTCCAGCCGCCACCGCCTCGCCCACTCCACCACCGCCTCACCCACCGCCTCGTTGTCGGAGGTACTCCTCTCCTTTTTTTATTAGGTTAATTGTTGTAAAATTCTTGGCAGTAGAGCAGTAGTACATAATCTAAATCTAAATTTTACAGATACCCATATAAAGCAGTAGTACATAACTTTTGGCACTTTTCTGGTTTTGGTATTTCTCTCTCTCTTCTAAGTCGGTCCCTTTATCCTTGGGCATTTTCTTCTTCATTGGTAATTGATTGATATTTTTTGTTGATTAATTAATATGTCATGTATTTATTTATTCAATATTTTGTACATGGTGTTGATCAAAGAAATGGGTAATAATTTATTGTTTCTTCTTCATGTTCTGTTCTTTTGATTATGATTTCTTATATTTGTTTTTGTTGCTATTTCTTTTGATTTGGGGTTTTGGGATTTTTGGATCTATATGAAGTAATTACACTTCAATTAGTTATACCTGAAAGTTTGAGAGACACGAGACAATTATGTTCTTTATTCATCTTTAACATTAGATTCTCTCTATACGTTTTTCTTATATTGGAAAGTTGTAACTATTTCATTTTTTGATGAGTACTGGAAATTTGTAGTAAATATTAATGTCATCATTGAATATAAAATTAAGCTATCAACCTAAAATGTGGAAAAGATAAGGGTTTTTAGGCTAGGTTTGGGTCATGAGGCCAATTGTTTATTCACGCTTAAGCTTAGCTAAGCCTCATAGTAGGCAAAGCCAAGCTTGGATTTGTCGGTAAATAGATGACGAAGGGACTGTTTTGGCATTATGAATGAAAAACAAGAATATTTAATACTTTAGTATACAAAAATAAAACTACAAAGTATTATGAGAACTATAAGTTTTCTAAACAAGTTGTGATTACCCCGAAACACGAAAGACACTAGTAATTTCTCTAGTACACTAGTATTTAAGTTATTAGTACCTTAAAGAGTTACTAATACTACAAGAGGACTACTTCAACTCTTGTGATAAAGTTTTACCAAGCAAATTGGAAACTAAAGTTGTAATCCATGATAAACAATCATACTTAATACATGAAATACCTTACGTATTATATCATGTCACCACTTTTGTGGACTCTTCAACTCTTGGCGTGAAGCCTTAGATGGTAGTAGTTTTCTTAAGAAGAAACATTTTAATGCATCTAAATACCTATGTATGAGTAGAATAGAACCAATAAAACTAAGCAACACTAATCTCCCAAAAACAGTTGTATATGTAACAACCAAATATGTAGTTTATAAGAGTACGTAGTCAATCAGAGAAAGACAAAAAAAGAGTTGAAATTAAGATCCAAGTAAAGCATCAATAACAAAAAAAAAAATTAATAACATTTAAAGTTTCTAATACTGCTTTAATTTGCATTCATTCGTTATTGTTTTGGTCTTATTATATAGGAAATTTGTATATTTGTCTTTGTTTGTGTCTTAGGTGCCTAGAAATTACCATATATACATGTTGTCGTGTATGTGGCTAGTCCATATTATAGGGGAGACTCTGGCGAAATTTTTTTGTTGGTCGGGTAGTTGCGAACATTTATAATATTAACGAGCTAATCATATGCTTACAAGTATGCTCAAGGAGTATTCTTACAAGTATGCTTAAATGTTAATCATATACATACAAGTATGTTCAAGTCATATGGTTATAAGTATGCTCAAGTCATATACTTATAAGTATGCTTAAATGTTAATCATATGCATGCTTACAAGTATGCTCAAGTCATATGGTTACAAGTATGCTCAAGTCATATGTTAACATTTATAATATTGTCCGTAGTAGGTACTTAGTGGAATCATAGACCTCTATTAGCATCAGTAGTTGGATGGCACGACGAAAGTCAAGTGCCCAGATAAATCTACAATTTGAATTTAGAGTTGGTTGCCAAGTGTTTTTGGAGTATCGCGATAGTCACCCGAAATGTATGAATGGTCGGGTCGCAGAATCGATGTCCATGTTTGAAGTGTAAGAATGTAAATTATATGGACGAGAGGCGTGGTAAACTATCATTTACTTGTTTCTGGGTTCATGAGAAATTACGAAGAATGCTGGTGGGCACATGGGCAGAGAAAAGATGGTGGCATCACAGAAGTACATAATTCGGGCAGTACTACTCATCGTATGAATGAAATGATTCATGATATTGCAGGGCCAGATTTTGATTGGGAACAAGGCAGAGAACAACCTATAAATTATGATGCCAAAGACTTCTTTAAGTTATTAGACGAGTGTAGCGAGCCATTGTGGCATGGTTGCACCAAACATACTACATTGTCTGCAGTGGTGACATTACTTAACATTAAGGCTGATCAGAACATGAGCCATGAGTGTTTTGAGTCGCTCTTGAAGGTGTAAAGCCCCCAAATCCGGGTACTTGAAACCCGAACTCGGTGCTTCACGATACCATTTCTATGGGCGGAATAATACTAATAATAATAACAATAATATAAATTTTAAACTTAACTTACATATTCATCAGAGTCTGAATCCCAAGTACGTAACCTTTAAACATTCATTACAACCCATGATAGATAATATATATCATACTTGTCTTAATAAAGTTAACTATTACATAAAATAGCATTGCGTTCATTCAGCAACCTTTCCCTTTCCCTTGTTCTTAGCAGAGCTCTCTGGTTGTTCACACTTAGCTGAAAACATTTAAATTAAGTAAGGATGAGCATTTGAGTGCCCAACAAGTAATAACAATTATAATTATTAGCTGAAAGGATTAAATATTTTCTTTGTACTACCCTTCTACAACGAATTAATAGTTGTGAAGTAATCTGTACAAATGATAATAATATATCAATTATATACCAAAATTTTGAAACTACGTACTGACTATAAATAGGGTTTAGGTGACATGCTACGAACATTGTTTTAAATTTTCGAATATGTTTAAATAGAACTTCATCTGTAAACAGTCATAACTTACATGCACGGGGGTGATCAGCCCGTTATGCTCTGCATTGATCAATACTACATGCAAGAATGATATGATCGTTCACTCTGTCCGCCTTGGGCGCATAAAAGTTTTCCCTTGATCGGGATGTTCATAATTAGTCTGGAATCCGAACCAAAATAATTTGATTGGATACAAAAAGGTTTTATCTTGTTCAACAATAACGTATAATTCAACATATATATATATATACGGGTAATTAACAAAGGTGTATCAACATGTGATTAAATACAATGATTATCCAAGTGGGGACACTTGTATAACTATTTATAGAAATTAACGAACATAATATATATCTGAATTACCATATACTAACATGTTGATAATCAATGAGTGTGTATAATATATATAACAATAGGGTTAATAATCTGTACAGTAATAATATAATTCTGAAACATTCTTACTCTTGTCCATTGCATAAAGAAAATGCAAAGGTAGGATACTTGCTTACAATTCGCAACTTAGTTTTATCTTTTATATCACGACCTATCATTAATCAGATCATTCGTTCGGTTAGAACAATATACTATAACACATAGTACTGCATTTCGCAGTCAGCACATAACCTAATCACATTATCACACATGTTCACCAACCATTGAATCACAAATAAACACATATCTAATCAAATTATCTAAGTCCAGACCAATTTCTGAAACATGTCGGTGTACCGACGGCTTTATCGGGTAATTTAAGACTCTATTCTGTAGCTCAATATATGAAATTATCAGTCATATTATTTTTAAATGACTTATAATAATTTTAAAACATTTATTATAATTTATCATGAATTTTTCAAACATCGAAATCATTATTAAATGATTTAAATATTAAACAATTCTATTATCATTAGTATTTAATTAATATTAAACTATGAATGAAATTATTTCCAAAATAGTAAAGTTATTTATAATAACTTAGAATATTTTTAAAGTATTAATATTACCCTTAAATAATTTTTAAAATATTTAAAATCATTTTTAAATAATTATCATTAATATTAAAGTATTAATATTTTATTTATCAAATTATTAAAAGTCATTAGGTATAACTTAAAATAATTTTAATTCATTTATACCCTTTTAATGATTTTTAAATTAATAAAACTATTTTAAAACTATTTATTTAATATAATTATTAACTATATTTAATATTATTAATAATAAATTAATAATCATTAATATTAAATCATTAATGAAATTTTCCTTTAAATATTAAAATTATATTTTATAACTTAAAATATCTTTAAACACTTTATTTTCATTTAAAATGATTTTTATAATGTTAAAATCATTTTAAACAAAATTATTTAATATAATTAGTAAATAACTTTAATATCATTAATAATAATTAAATAAAGAAATTTACCTTTAAATATAGAAAGTTATATTTTATAACTTAAAATATTTTTAAATACATTATTATTTAAAATGATTTTAATATAATAAAATCATTTTAATTTATTTATTTAATTTATTTATCAAATAACTTAATTATCATTAATATTAATTATTAATGAAATTTATCACAAAATATTAAAAGTCATTAAAAATAACTTAAAATATTTTCTTATATCATAATATAATTTTAAATAATTTTTCAAGTATTAAAATCATTTTTAAATAATTTATTTAATATTATAATTAAATAAATTAAATACCTTTAATATTCCAAACATATTAAATATTTATGAAATATATTCAAAATAAATAAAAACTAATTTTCAGAATTTAAAATAATTTTTAATAATTTATTTGGTATTTTTAAAAATTAAAAACTATTTTTTTCTATTTATTCAATTAAAATAATTAATTTTCAGAAATTAAATTAATTAAAATACACTTTCTGTGGCTAAAGACCACCTAAAGTGACAGAACTGTCGCTATAGGTGTTCTTCATGTTCTTGAGCATTCATAAGGCAGTTTCGTAGGTGCTACTTTGACTAATGATTAAACACTGATCAATTTGTTTCTAGACATGTTGATGGTCAGATCGTGTAGTTCTAATGTAGGACTACATGACCCAGTAACAAACATCATCATAACATGCATAACTAACGAGATCTGAGCCTCTAAAGTGGCTGTTAGAGCTGTTCTTCATTTCCGGGTTTCCTAAAAATGAAGAACAGTTCGTGAGGCCTACTTTGGGCTTCCACAACTTTCAATACTGTTACGGTTTATGTGATTTAAGACTTGCAGGTTGTAGACCACATGTAGTACTACAGATGTATTACAAAATATCACCATAACAACATCACATAATGAAGATACATACATGTAGGCCAAAGTCCTGTCGTAAATTATGTTTCTTGATTTCTCGGGTTACCTAGAAAACTAATTTTATGAACTTCTACCCTCCTTTGACCAGCCACAAAATCCTGTACACCTGATATCTAAAGTCACTAAAAAGCATGGATCGAGAGTTAAACTAACATACTATAACATGGATTCAACAACAAACTCAAAACATCAAAAACTTGACAGATATGAAGTCTTAAAATGCTTGTCAGACACTGATTGTGAGACCCCAAATTTTATGAATAAAGATTTTAATTTCTCAAAATATTTTTTTTTAATATTATGGTGTGGATTTGATATAATGTTATAGTTGTGGGTAGTATTTATAAATTTTGCAAAGTATGCAAGTTGTCAGATTATATTCGATTGGTCGGAGAATATTCTTTTTGTCGGGAATATCCGTACGACGGCACAATCATTGGTGAACCCACAACGGAAGTACTGTCGTAGTTAGAAAACGACAAAAATATTTTATAAAAATAACGATGGAGGTTTTACCGTTAAAATTGTTGAACTACCCGGTAGTAAAAGTACAGTAATACGCGTGGTCGCATAGTAGCACACGGTATTGATTATTGATGCTTACGTGGTAAGTCACTCAGTTATATTCAATTATTGCTATAGTAATTGCTGTATCATATATCTCATATTATTGATTCAATTATTGTCACAGTATCATCTGCATTATATGATATGTTATTAAATCAATAATTGAGACGACAAAGTTATTCATATTAATAAATTGCAATATTTACAATGTACAGAAGTTACATCGAGGAAAGGTTTGGTCATCTAATTAATTGCGGCTTGATAAGGAGAAATCCTTATCTGAAAGCCCCTCTTTCTCAGGAACGATTGGTTAATAAATATTGTGAGTTATGATATTAATTATGAATGTTATTAAAAATTGAATTTGAGTTCGAAGTTGAATTTGGAGACGCGGACGTGATATTTGAGTCTGGAATAATGAAATTAGTAAAAATAGACTACAAACACAAAATTTTCCGAGGTTGACTTTTTTGGTCAAAAAGTCAACAGTTGACTTTTTCAGGAAAAGTCAAACTTCAAAATTTTAAAATTTATATTGTTGATAAAAATAGTTCCATTGTGTTGGAATTATTAGTGTTAGTGAAAATCGATATTTATTTCGATAAAAATTGATGTCTGGAGGTTATATTGACCAGTCGGGTAATTAACCGGATAAATAAGCAATTAATTGCTACTAATTCACATGCTTATATAACTATTTGTTCACATGTGTGTACTATTGAATCACATTCTTGTACTATTAGGGGAGTTGGTGCAAATTTGATAATACTTGCATGACTAAGTTAAAAATAAAAGTATAGATGGAGGTACTATGTGACGCCCCCAAAATAGGTCCATTCCATCCAACCCATTCTGAGTCGCCAAATACATGGTACAGAAATAACTACAACTTTATTATTACAACATATAAACTGTGAGTTTAAATACAAATATTGCCATCTAGACAATATTCACACCCAAATAAATCCCAATCATAATTATTGATACATTATTTTACAAAAATGGTGAGGACTACTAAACAACTCTCTCTAGAACCTTCATTCCATACCCCGACTAGTACTCGCTACATTCTCGCCTCCTGAGAAGAAAAATGGAACAACAAGGAAAAGGGTGAGCTCAACTAGCCCAGTAAAGAACATTATGACTAAGATAATATACAACAAATTATCGTTAGTCTCCAATGAGGAAAAATCAAATAGAAATGATATGTACCGCTTTTAAATCAACAAGCTGCAGGTGAAACAATAATTCATTAGAAGAGTTAAGTAGAGAATGCAAACTACTATCTTCTATATATGAATTTAAAAGTTCATCGTCGATATTTTATCCCTGTAACATCAATCAATATATATCTGGAATCAAATATTCATCTTTGCACTACATGAAAGTAGTATGGACACAAGTCAATCATGTTTGATGATAAAGCATATACTTTGTAACAATCTTATTTATTTATTAATAAAAAGTATTAATTTATTAAAGGCTTTTAATTATCTACATGATGCTGTTTTATAATATGTGATAAACCCATAGTTTTAAGCAATGCTTTTAGAATAATGATGATGATCATTCTAATGAGATCTAAATTCTTAGAAAGCTTAAAACTAAAATAGTTCCCAATCATTGGATTACTAAATTGGGGATTAGTGAATTCGGATAGATTGGTACATACGTTGCTTGCTCATTGGATGAGGATGATTGATCTCATGATCCTTTGTGTGGAGACACTAAAGCAAATATGTAGGTGGTTATTAGATAATAAGTTCATTGAACGTGGCTCGCTAAGGAATACTTAATGGAGTTTTACTTGCCTGTCAATAGGAATTCCTGTAGTGATAGTAGTACAAGTGATCCTTGGACTTGAGATCATCATAGTATCTTGTGTATGATGAGTTATACTTTGACTTATTCCTTAAGACCCTTAAGGTATATCAAAGGGTATGCTTTGGTATAATAAGTTGTACATGGAGATAATGTATGATCAATAAAGAATCTACCACTTATATTAAAAGAAGAGAAATGTCCTATGTGATTCGATAAATGACAACCCTTGTAGTCCTTGGTTAAGGCGTAATGAAATTAGAAAGGAGATTCTAATTTGCATTATTTGGTGTTGTGCATTTAAGGATCGAAATACATATAATTAAATAAAATAAGACTTTGACAAATAAATCCATGTCTTATATTTAATTGGGACATTGTATAGTGGAAGGATTGAATTGCACGGTAACTATTTACTCAAAGGTTCTTTTATGATTAATGTTGAAATCTATATTATCCGAAAAGTCGTTGAACGCTAGGAGGCTTATATCCATTGTAGAATAAATATTATTTATTTAAATAAATTAATTGTTTAATTTATTTATTTAAATAAGATTAAATTGTTCTAATCGATTTATTCACAACCTAGGTTTAATATGGAGAACCAAAAGGGTCACACCATAAAAGGAAGAATAATTATTTAAGAAGTTAATGGCATAATCGTAATAATATGTTATGTATATTTAATTTAATCTATGGTGATAGAATAAATTAAATAGCTTAATATTTATTATTTAATATTTTAGAAATATTAAATATAAATTAATAAGAGGAGTCTTATTAATATTATTATAATTATTATTATTATTTTAATTTCTAAAAGAGTTTAGGAATTAATTTAATATAAGTACTCTCATTTATTCCTAATTGGATTAGGAAGGAAAATTAGTTAAAGGAGTTTAATTAATTATCCCTAATAAGATTAGGGAGCCCCTTTAATTAAAAGGGTTTAATTAAATAATACCTTATTTTATTTTAATAGGTTACTTGATATCTTTATAAGAGGAGTCTTATATCGGATATTAAGATTTACGTAATAATTCAAAAATGGTTGGAGAGTACGCCCTTTTCTATAGAGATGGAAAAATTAGGGTTTAGCCAACCACCCATCTTCTTGAATCCTTCTTCTTCCTTGGTGGATCACCTCAGAGGCCAAACACTTGGGTGGCTAACGTTGATCAAAGGAAGGAACCAAACCCGGTGGATTCAAGTTGAACGCGAAAAGGATTGGAGGTGAACTTGCACACGAGGAAGCTTCGGATCTTCAAGGGTATGTTTTTTATTCATCTTTTTCGTTTAATTAATAATTGTGCATAAAGGGTGATCCGTATATATGGTTTGTAAAATTTTAAACTCTGATTTTTACAAGTTTCCGCTTATTTATGCAATTTGATTGCGTTCTTGAATATTACAAACCTAACGATTGGTATCGTAGTCAAACCTTTATGCAAATTATTAATTGTTCGATTTAATTTGTATATTGATATGTGTTTAGAACAATTTAATTGGGCATAATTTTATCAGTATAAAATTTAAAATAAAAATAAAAAAAAAAAAAAAAGCAGATGCTTTTTTTTTTTCTCACGGATCCGTGATTCGCGGTTAATCGAGATATTGATTCACTACTGTTTTGAAAAAGTTACTACTTTTTTTTTTTTTTTTTTTTTTTTTTTTTTAAGGTGGGAGGATCTAGTAATCATATATATATATATATATATATATATATATATATATATATGTATAAAGTATTATTAGTATATCTTGTACTTATATATAAAATGTAATTAATTCAGTATTATATATATATTATATACGGTATATGATATATATGATATTATATATATATATATATATATAATATTCTTAATAATTTTATTATTAAAATAAAAGTTTATTTTAATTTTAAAATAAATTTTTTATTTTAATATTAAAATATAAAGTTTATTTTAATTTTAAAATTAAATTTCATGCTAACTAATTAGAGTTGGAATTGGATTCCATGATAACTAATTGGAGTTGAAATTTGATTCTATTTTTCCTTAAATAAAGGAGTTTATTTTGATATGAAATTAGATTTCATATTATTCAAAATAAAAGGTTTATTTGTGAATAGGAAAAGAATCATCTTTCCTTAAATAAAGGAGTTTATTTAGATATGAAATAAGATTTCATATTATTCAAAATAAAGGAGTTTATTTATGAATAGGAAAGATAATCTGTGTTTCCTTTAATAATTTTTTTTATATATATGGAATTGGATTCCATAATTAATTAAAATAAAGGAGTTTATTTTGATTAAAATTTTGATTAAAATAAAATAGTTTATTTTATTCAAAATTGGATAAATTAAAATAAAATAGTTTTATTTTGATTTAAATTTAGATTAAAATAAAGGAGTTTATTTTGATTCAAAATTAGATTTTATACTAACTAAATTTGCCCATTAAATGATATCAATATATATATTGAATGTTTATTATTCATGATATGAATGTTATTTATTGATGCATATGGTGATGTGTATGATAATAAATGGGATTGATTATGGACTATTGACCCAATATGATTGGATTTTATTTTAGTTTGATGCATGAATGTATGAGTTATATTAAATGGGGAATTCATGCGTGCCTCGTCTTCTTTAATTTTTTCTTAATGTAAATTCTAACTCCTCCTATGTACTTCTCCTTGACTGCTGATCAAGGTTTCTATTTATTTTAAATAGTTTTGTAATAGGAATAGTTAGAATTAATTTTGAAAAATTGGAGATCAAGGAGAAAGGAGCGCTTGAAGACCCGTTTGTAATGGAGCCCGGGTTTAAATGTAATAGTTATATTTAAATATTATTTCTTGCACCTCAGATTTGACCTTTTGGTTCACTTGGTGGCTCTAGTGAACCAAACTAGAATAAAAGTCCATAATCAATTCGGGTAGAATATAGTATTCTATATGTGCATGCTTATACTATATATATTATATATTATGCAAACATGCTTCGCATGTTCATTAATATGACGCGTATTTTATATATATATATATATATATAAAATGCGCTTAAACAAGATGAAACAAATTAATAACAAACCCCTCAATTTTTTATATTAAGTCCTAAGCGTTCAAAGATATTTGGAATATCGAACGTCGCTTTCTAAGCATGATAAAATTAATAGAGTATTAAATATTTAATATGAGTTTGTTGTGTCACCACAAGGCAAGTATTAAGTATTTAAGATGTTAATTTATCACATTTGATGCTTATAAAGAAAATTGAACAATATTGTTTTGTTGTGTCACCACAAGGATGATATTTTTCTTTTTGAATATATGGAGTGCTAGGTCGGACTTAACTTGGATAATTTTGATTCGGATGTGCCACCACTTGATCAAAATAATCTAAGAGGCAAAAGAAAAGGAGTTGCATAGTTGATGTAATTGACAAAAGTTGTCTACCTATTTATTTATATATAGTTTGTTGTGTCACCACAAGGCTATATACATTTGAAATGGGATCCTTATTCTCACTAGCAGATCTTTAATTAGATTTTGCCGAACTATATATATTGAGGGTAATATAGTTTGAAGAAAATAGTTGGAGATACCAATTTAAAACAAGACCTAAATTATTTTGGTAATTAATAATAGAATGTATGCTAAAATGTTGTTAATTACAAATTCATTTACAGAATTTTACAATGTCTAAAATTACTATCACTGCGAAGCATATATTAGATGCTAAATTAACTTAATCAAGAATTAAAGCGGATTGGTTAAGGAATTTGAGAATAGTTCTCATACCGAAAAGCTATCTTATGTGTCATAATCGCTTTATCCCCGCAATGGTTGCGCATAATGCCTCTGAGGAAGAGATTGCTACTTTTAGAAAGTGGCAAGATGATTTCTTGAGTCTGTTAAGCCCTCTAGTTTTAATTTAGACCCACCATAAATCTGATCACATCCTTAGTGCCGGTTAAGTACTTTAAGATGTTTTTCGCGTCTCGCGTTGAACTTCTCGCAATATGACTGATCAACATCAGGTCTCGTATATTTCATTACATACATGATTGTCACTCATGCGATCTCTCTTTTTAGGAGTTTGTGGGGACTATTAAGAGAGATACACTCCATGGCTCATCAACATGAAACATCTCTTGGAATTTGCCATGCTAAACGACTTTAGCATCAAATGAATATACGTTCCTTGGGTTAAGTTGAGCATCCTTTCAAATCTATCTATATAGATTTTATCCCCAATTAAGATACTCTTCCCAAATCATTCGTGGAGGAATGTTTGACAACTTTATTCTTTACTGATTGTAGCATTGGTATGTCATTCCTTATCCGTAGTATATCAACATATAGTACTAGGAATATCACGATGCTCCCAATCGACCCTTTTGTACACACTGGTTCATTCTTATTTTGATAAAATCAAACTCTTTTGATTGCCTCATCAAAACGAATGTTCCATATTTGAGAAACTTGCTTCAATCCATTTCTCCGAGTGTCTACAACACTTACCTCATCGTATGTAATTGGATCATCATCTTCTATGATGTGTACCTCATCATCATTATCTATGATGAATCCATACCTCCGTGTATCTTGGTACTATTCCGATTTCTGATTCAGGTTGTGGTATAATGGAATTACATCTACGGGTTCCTCTTATTTGACTTATAGTATTTTGTGGTTCTTGAACTCTTCAAGATCTATTATCCTCCCACTAGCCCCTTTTAATAATAAACACCTTTATCTTAGAAGGCAGCGTGTTTTGTAACAAACACCTTTTGCTGAGTAGAATTATAGAACATATACTTTAAACTTACTTTAGGATATCCCACAAATCTGTACATGTCAAATCTTGTCCCAAGCTTATCCTTTGAAACCTTTTTACATAAGTTGGACAACTACTTATCTTAACATACTTAAGATTAGGAATCCTCCATGTCCATAACTTTTATGGAGTCTTGGGGCTGGATTTTGCGGTTACCTTTTCGGTAGATATATAGCCATTTCTAGGACATGACCCTAGAGGGATACTGGAATGTCGGTAAATTCATTATGGACTGCACCATGTCCAATAAGGTACGATTTTTCATTCAGATACATCAATATATTATTGCGTATCAGGATGTGTCCATTATGAGAAAACCATTTGAGATGATCTAGAAACTTATTGCACAAGTATTTATTCCTTGATCTAATCAAAGAATCTTAATACTTTGCCAATTTGTTTCACTTCTGAATTCTTTGAACCTTTCAAATAATTCATACTTGTATTTCAGCAAATACACGCATTCAACTCTTTGAATGATCATCTCCTTTTCTTATACTAATTTGTTCAACATGCAAAATTATTTTCATGTAAGTCAAGTATACAAAATTTATTAAGTAATATTCCAGTTCTATACAAAACATTATTATTATAAATAGAACAACAATTGTTCTTAATTATAATACCAAAGATTTCATTGTCCAACAATAAAATGGAAATAATATTTTTAACAAGAACTGGAATACAATAACAACTTATTGACTTAATAGATTTTCCCGTAGGCATTGCTAAACTATAAGTTTCTATAGCTAATATGGCAACCTTTGTTACATTTTCCGAGCATAGGTTTACTTATATTTGTTTAGCTTTCTACTTCTGTTTGGTCCCTTCATAAATCTATATTTATGATAACCAAAGTCGGTATCCAATACCCAAGTAGAACCTTGACTTAAAGAAAAATTTATTTTAAATCATGAACAAATTTGTATTTCTCTTAGAAACTTCACTAAGCTTCTTTGGTTAGCCTCTGCAAGATACTTCTCATGATTTCTTTCCGATTGTCGGGCTTATTGCAGTGGAAGCAAGCTCCTTTGCTATCCGTATTTGTTTTGTTCTTATTATCCTTTGTTTATGCCTTTCTATTTACCTTCTTTGAATCGTTCTTATTTTCAGAAGATCCTTTGGCCCCTACCAGTAAGACTTGATCTTTCTTGGTTGGAAAGTGACTCTCAACATTTTTCAATATGTTAAGAAAATCAGCGAGGCTGATATCTAGCTTGTTCATATGAAAAATTAACAACAATTGTGAAAGGAGTCCGGGAGTGAGTGCAAGATCAAATCTTGGCTCAACTTTCCATCCATGAGAAAACCAGTTGTCCTAATTGATCAATCAAATTGGTTATGTTAAGAACTTTTTTATGCATATTTATAGTGCCATTGGCCATTCTAGATTGGAAGAGCTCCTTAGATATCTCGATATCTATCGGTCCTACTTTCCTCACCATCAACTACTTGATGTGCGGGGAATATAGTAGGAGCATCCATAGTTTCATCGCCGACTGAAGCTCGTTACTCATGGATGCGAGCATGATGCATTGAGCCAACTGTGCATCATCTTGCCACTTTCTAAAAGTAGCAATCTCTTCCTCAGAGGCATTGTCTGCAACTATTGCAGGGATAGGCGTATTAAAGACATAAGATAGCTTTTCAGACAGACCAAGACGACAGAAAATCCACTTTAAGGTAAAGGGTTACCTTGAACAGTGGTGTAGTGAATTGGAAAGGTTCCAAACAGCAAAGAGTTGCTGGTTTAGTGATAAAGACAAAGTATATAGCTATAAATGAAGCTACAAGTTGATTGTTTGGATGAAAAGTTCATTATAGAACTAGGAATAGGTCCTAAGTCTCATCTTGGATCTAAACATGTGTTGTGGCACTTTCATTTGATTATTAGAATCATTGAAAGATGGGAAATCACTATAGAGATAGTGGACTCTCATGAACAACATTACATATCCATTAACTAAAGCTTATCCAACAGCAGGATAATCGTCACTTAGAGAAGAAGAGTATGAGATACCATGACGATTGGCTTTAGTGCAAGTGGGAGATTGAAAGTAGTATGCATTACAAAGCCAATCATGTTTGATGATAAAGCATATACTTTGTAACAATCTTATTCATTTATTAATAAAAGTATTAATTTATTAGAGGCTTTTAATTATCTACATGATGCTATTTTATAATATGTGATAAACCCATAGTTTTAAGCAATGCTTTTAGAATAATGATGATGATCATTCTAATGAGATCTAAATTCTTAGAAAGCTTAAAACTAAAATAGTTCCCAATCATTGGATTACTAAATTGGGGATTAGTGAATCCGGATAGATTGGTACATACGTTGCTTGCTCATTGGATGAGGATGATTGATCTCATGATCATTTGTGTGGAGACACTAAAGCAAATATGTAGGTGGTTATTAGATAATAAGTTCACTGAACATGGCTCGCTAAGGAATACCTAATGGAGTTTTACTTGCCTGTCAATAGGAATTCCTGTAGTGATAGTAGTACAAGTGATCCTTGGACTTGAGATCATCATAGTATCTTGTGTATGATGAGTTATACTTTGACTTATTCCTTAAGACCCTTAGGGTATATCAAAGGGTATGCTTGGGTATAATAAGTTATACATGGAGATAATGTATGATCAATAAAGAATCTACCACTTTATTAAAAGAAGAGAAATGTCCTATGTGATTCGATAAATGACAACCCGGTAGTCCTTGGTTAAGCGAGAATGAAATTAGAAAGGAGTTTCTAATTTGCATTATTTAGTGTTGTGCATTTAAGGATCGAAATACATATAATTAAATAAAATAAGACTTGACGGTAAATCCATGTCTTATATTTAATTGGGACATTGTATGGCGGAAGGATTGAATTATACGGTAACTATTTACTCAAAGGTTCTTTTATGATTAATGTTGAAATCTATATTATCCGGAAAGTAGATTT
The DNA here is from genome assembly GCA_020205615.1 of Panax quinquefolius. NCBI lineage: Eukaryota > Viridiplantae > Streptophyta > Magnoliopsida > Apiales > Araliaceae > Panax > Panax quinquefolius. The sequence continues at coordinate 90,776,088 of CM035166.1, forward strand.
GAACGCTAGGGAGGCTTATCCCTATTGTAGAATAAATATTATTTAAATAAATTAATTGTTTAATTTATTTATTTAAATAAGATTAGAATTGTTCTAATTGATTTATTCACAATGGGTTTAATATGGAGAACCTAAAGGGTCACACCATAAAAGGAAGAATAATTATTTAAGAAGTTAATGGCATAATCGTAATAATATGTTATGTATATTTAATTTAATCTATGGTGATAGAATAAATTAAATAGCTTAATATTTATTATTTAATATTTTAGAAATATTAAATATAAATTAATAAGAGAGTCTTATTAATATTATTACAATTATTATTATTTTAATTTCTAAAAGAGTTTAGGAATTAATTTAATATAAGTACTCTCATTTATTCTAATTGGATTAGGAAGGAAAATTAGTTAAAGGAGTTTAATTAATTATCCGTAATAAGATTAGGGAGCTTAATTAATTAAAAGAATTTAATTAATTAAATAAAACCTAATTTCTTAATTGTTAAGGTGGGTTGCCCACATCTATAAATAAGAGGAGTCTTATTATGGGTGAGTGGGTGGTTGACTTTTCAACATACGACATAATTCCAATTGTTGGGAGAGTACACCTTTTCTATAGAGATAGAAAAACTAGGGTTTAGCCAACCACCCTTCTTCTTGAATTTTCTTCTTCCTTGGTGGATCACCTCTAGAGGCCAAACATTTGGGTGGCTAACGTTGATCAAAGGAAGGAACCAAACCCGGTGGATTCAAGATTGAACGCGAAAGGATTTGGAGGTGAACTTGTACCTGAGGAAGCTCGATCTTCAAGGGTATGATTTATTCTTTATCTTTTCGTTTAATTAATAATTATGCATAAAGGATGATCCGGGTATATGGTTTGTAAATTTTTAAACTCTGATTTTACACGCTTCCGCACTTTTTATGCAATTTGATTGCGTCCATCAATATTACAAACCTAACAGTGGCATCAGAGCCAAACCTTTATGCGAATTATTAATTGTTTTAATTTGGTATGTATATTGATATGTGTTTAGAACAATTTAATTGGGCATAATTTTATTGTATAAAATTTATTAAAAAAAAAGAAAAAGAAATGGACAGCATGTAAACAGGATACATGCGTCATTTTTTTCAAAAGGATTTTGAGGCCACGTTGGAATTCAGCAGCAGGTCATTTTAAAAAAGGTCACGGTTAGATGTCTAATGCAGCACGGAAACCGATGTCAGCAAATAGGATTTCATGAAAATGGTACAGGATGGGATTTGATTATATTATATATAATATAAAGTAAGTGTTATATTATATTATACATATATTATAATCTTGTTAATTGTTAACAATATATTCGGATATATATAAATATATATATATACGGTATTATTATATATATATATAATAAAATAATGGTTTTGTTTTATTATTATATATATATAATATTATTAATAATTTTATTATTAAAATAAAATTTTATTTTAATATTAAAATAAAAGTTTATTTTATATTAAAATATAAAGTTTATTTTAATTTTAAAATTAAATTTCATGCTAACTAATTAGAGTTGGAATTGGATTCCATGCTAACTAATTGGAGTTGAAATTGGATTGCCTAATTTCCTTAAATAAAGGAGTTTATTTAGATATGAAATAAGATTTCATATTATTCAAAATAAAAGAGTTTATTTGTGAATAGGAAAAAGAATCCTAATTTCCTTAAATAAAGGAGTTTATTTAGATATGAATAAGATTTCATATTATTCAAAATAAAGGAGTTTATTTGTGAATAGGAAAGATAATCCGTGTTTTCTTTAATATTTTTTTACATGGAATTGGATTCATAATTAATTAAAATAAAAGAGTTTATTTTAATTAAAGATTTATTTTTTTTTTACATGGAATTGGATTCCATAATTAATTAAAATAAAAGAGTTTATTTTAATTAAAGATTTTTTTATATGGAATTGGATTCCATAATTAATTAAAATAAAGGAGTTTATTTTGATTAAAGATTTTGATTAAAATAAAATAGTTTATTTTATTCAAAATTGGATAAATTAAAATAAAATATTTTTATTTTGATTTAAATTTGGATTAAAATAAAGGAGTTTATTTTGATTCAAAATTAGATTTTATACTAACTAAATTTGCCCATTAAATGATATCAATATATATATTAAATGTTTATTATTCATGAGATGAATGTTATTTATTGATGCATATGGTGATGTGTATGATAATAAATGGGATTGATTATGGACTATTGACCAATATGATTGGATTTTATTTTAGTTGGATGCATGAATGTATGGGTTTTATTAAATGGGGTCACAGTACCTCATCTTCTCTAATTTTTTCTTAATGTAAATTCTAACTCCTCCTATGTACTTCCCTCGATTGGCGATCAAGGTTTCTATTTATTTTAAATAGTTTTGTAATAGGAATAGTTAGAATTAATTTTGAAAAATTGGAGATCAAGGACAAGAAGCTTGAAGACCCGTTTGTAATGGAGCAGGGTTTAAATGTAATAGTTATATTTAAATATTATTTCTTGCACCCCTTGGGGAGGTTTGACCTTTTGGTTCACTTGGTGGCTCTAGTGAACCAAACTAGAATAAAAGTCCATAATCAATCCGGGTAGAATATAGTATTCTATATGTGCATGCTTATATTATATATATTATATATTATGCAAACACGCTTCGCATGTTCATTAATATAATGGCGTATTTTATATGTATATGTAAATGCATGCGCTAAACAAGATGAGACAAATTAATAACAAACCCCTCATTTTTTATATTAAGTCCTAAGCGTTCAAAGATATTTGGAATATCGAACGTCAGCTTTTCTAGCATGATAAAATTAATAGAGTATTAAATATTTAATATGAGTTTGTTGTGTCACCACAAGGCAAGTATTAAGTATTTAAGATGTTAATTTATCACATTTGATGCTTATAAAGAAAATTGAACAACAATATTGTTTTGTTGTGTCACCACAAGGATGATATTTTTCTTTTTTGAATATATAGAGTGCTAGGTCGGACTTAACTTGGATAATTTTGATTCTGGATATGCCACCACTTGATCTAAATAATCTAAGAAGCAAAAGAAAAGAGTTCAGATAGTTGATGTAATTGACAAAAGTTGTCTACCTATTTATTTATATATAGTTTGTTGTGTCACCACAAGGCTATATACATTTGAAATGGGATCCTTATTCTCACTAGCAAATCTTTAATTAGATTTTGCCGAACTATATAAGTGAGGTAATATAGTTTGAAGAAAATAGTGGGAGATACCAATTTAAAACAAGACCTAAATTATTTTGGTAATTAATAAAAGAATGTATGTTAAAATGTTGTTAATAACAAATTCATTTACGTAATTTTACAATGTCTAAAATTACTATCATGCGAAGCATATTAGATGCTAAATTAATCGTAATCAATTAAAGCGGATTGGTTAAGGAATTTGAGAATAGTTCTCATAAATTGAAAAGCTATCTTATGTCCTTAATACGCCTATCCCGCAATGGTTGCGCATAATGCCTCGAGGAAGAGATTGCTACTTTTAGAAAGTGGCAAGATGATGCTGTGATTGGCTCAATGCATCATGTTAGCATCCATGAGTAACGAGCTTCGTCGGCAAGATGAAACTATGGATGCTCTTACTATATTCCTGCACATCAAGTAGTTGATGGTGAGGAAAGTAGGACTGATAGATATCAGATATCTAAGGAGCTCTTCCGATCTAGAATGGCCAATGGCACTATAGTACAGACAGAAAGTTCTTAACATAATCAATTTGATTGATCAATTAGGACAACTGGTTTTGTCATGGATGAAGAGTTGAGTCAAGATTTGATCTTGCACTCACTCCCGGACTCTTTTCACAATTGTTGTGAATTTTTCATATGAACAAGCTAGATATCAGCTTCGCTGATTTGCTTAACATGTTGAAAAATGTTGAGAGTCACTTTTCAACCAAGAAAGACCAAGTCTTCTTGGTAGGGGCCAAAGGATCTTACGAAAAAGAAGAACGATTCAAAGAAGGTAAATAGAAAGGCATAAACAAAGGATAATAAGAACAAAAGCGATACGGATAGCAAAGGAGTTTGCTTCCACCGCAATAAGCTTTGGACATTGGAAAGAAAGCTGCGAGAAGCATCTTGCAGAGGTTAACCAAAGAAGCTTAGTGAAGTTTTGACATAAATCTGCTTTTTGTTCATGATTGAAATAAAATTTTCTTTAAGTCGAGGTTCTACTTGGGTATTGGATACTGACTTTGGTTATCATAAATATAGATTTATGAAGGGACCAAGGTAAGTAGAAAGCTAAACAAATATAAGTAATCTATGTGTGGGAAATGTAGCAAAGGTTGCCATATTAGCCATAGAAACTTATATTTTTAGCAATGCTACGAAGCAAATCTATTAAGTCAATAAGTTGTTATTGTATTCCAATTCTTGTTAGAAACATTATTTCCATTTTATTGTTGGACAATAAAATTTTTGGTATTATAATTAAGAAAAATTATTGTTCTATTTATAATAATAATGTTTTGTATAGAACTGGAATATTACTTAATAAATTTTGTATACTTGACTTACGTGAAAAATTATTTTGTAAATTGAACAAACTAGTATAAGAAAAGGAGATGATCATTCAAAGAGTTGAATGTATGTATTTGTTGAAATACAAGTGTGAATTATTTGAAAGGTTCAAAGAATTCAGAAGTGAAACAAATTGGCAATGTATTAAGATTCTTTGATTAGATCAAGGAATAAATACTTGTGCAATAAGTTTCTGGATCATCTCAAATGGTTTTCTCATAATGGACACATCCTGATACGCAATAATTGATTGATGTATCTGAAAGGAAAAATCATAATTACATTGGACATGGTGCGGTCCATAATGATTTTACCGACATTCCGATATCCTTTCAGGATAATGTCCTAGAAATGGTCGCATATCTACGAAAATGGTAACCTCAAAATCCCGCCCCCAAGACTCCATAAAAGTTATGGACGGGGAGGATTCCTAATCTTAAGTATGTTAAGATAAGGGTTGTCCAACTTATGTGAAAAGGTTTCAAAGGATAAGCTTGGGACAAGATTTGACAAGTACAATTTGTGGGACATCCTAAAGTAAGTTTAGGGCATATGTTCTATAATCCTACATAGCAAAAGGTGTTTATTCATGAAACACCACGCCTTCTAAGATAAAGGTGTTTATCATTAAAAGGGGCTAGTGGGAGGATAATAGATCTTGAAGAGTTCAAGAACCACAAAACACTATAAGTCAAATAAGAGGAACTCGTAGATGACCTATTATTACCAACCTGAATCGTAAATCGAAATAATCTTGAAGATACCTAGGAGGTATGGATTCATCATGGATGATGATGATGAGGTACACATCATAGAAGATGATGATCCAGAGTTACATACGATGAGGTAAGAGTTTTAGTGTGTACAAAAGGGTCAGTGGGAGCGTCTTGAAATTTCTAGTATTATATGTTGATATACTACGGATAAGGAATTACATACCAATGCTACAATCAGAAAAGATAAAGCTGTCTAAACATTCCTCCATGAATGGTTTGGGAAAAGTATCTTAATTGGGGATAAATCTATATAGATAGATACAACAGAATACTCGACTTAACCCAAGGAACGTATATTCATTTGATGCTAAAGTCGTTTAGCATGGCAAACTCCAAGAGATGTCTCATGTCGATGAGCTATGGAGTGTATCTCTTAATAGTCCCCACAGGACTCACGAAAGAAAAGAGAGGTCGCATGAGTGACAATCATGTATGCAATGAAATGTACGAGACGATGTTGATCGGTCATATTATGGAGAAGTTCACTATGAGTCGGTGAAAATATCTTAAAGTGCTTAACCCAAGCACTAAGGATGTGATCATATTCATGGTGGGTCTTAATTAAAACTAGAGGGCTTAATGAGACACAAGTTTTCGCATGCAGAACCAAGATGATGAGAAAAATCCACTTTAAGGTAAAGGGTTACCTTGAGCAATGGTGCGTTGAATTGGAAAGGTTCCAAACAAAGACAAAGAGTTCTTTGGTTTAGTAATAAAGACAAAGTATATAGCTATAAATGAAGCTACAAGTTGATTGTTTGGATTAAAAGTTCATTACTGTAACTAGGAATAGTTCTAAGTCTCATCTTGGATCTAAACATGTGTTGTGGCACTTTCATTTGATTATTAGAATCATTGAAAGATGGGAAATCACTATAGAGATAGTGGACTCTCATGAACAACATTACATATCCATTAACTAAAAGCTTATCCAATGGCAGGATAATCGTCACTTAGAGAAGAAGAGTATGAGATACCATGGCGATTGGCTTTAGTGCAAGTGGGAGATTGAAAGTAGTATGCACACAAGCCAATCATGTTTGATGATAAAGCATATACTTTGTAACAATCTTATTCATTTGTTAATAAAAAGTATTAATTTATTAAAGGCTTTTGATTATCTACATGATCTTTGTTTTTATAATATGTGATAAACCCATAGTTTTAAGCAATGCTTTTAGAATAATGATGATGATCATTCTAATGAGATCTAAATTCTTAGAAAGCTTAAAACTAAAATAGTTCCCAATCATTGGATTACTAAATTGGGGATTAGTGAATCCGGATAGATTGGTACATACGTTGCTTGCTCATTGGATGAGGATGATTGATCTCATGATCATTTGTGTGGAGACACTAAAGCAAGTATGTAGGTGCTTATTAGAGAATAAGTTCATCGAGCGTGGCTCGCTAAGGAATACCTAATGGAGTTTTATTTGCTGTCAATAGGAATTCTCAGTAGTGATAGTAGTACAAGTGATCCTTGGACTTGAGATCATCATAGTATCTTGTGTATGATGAGTTATACTTTGACTTATTCCTTAAGACCCTTAGGGTATATCAAAGGGTATGCTTGGGTATAATAAGTTGTACATGGAGATAATGTATGATCAATAAAGAATCTACCACTTCTAATAAAGAAGAGAAATGTCCTATGTGATTCGATAAATGACAACCCAAGTAGTCCTTGGTTAAGGCGAATGAAATTAGAAAGGAGTTTCTAATTTGCATTATTTGGAGTTGTGCATTTAAGGATCGAAATACATATAATTAAATAAAATAAGACTTGTGATAATTCCATGTCTTATATTTAATTGGGACATCAGTATGGTGGAAGGATTGAATTATGCGGTAACTATTTACTCAAAGGTTCTTTTATGATTAATGTTGAAATCTATATTATACGGAAAGTCGTTGATCGCTGGGGAGGCTTATCCTATCAGTAGAATAAATATTATTTAAATAAATTAATTGTTTAATTTATTTATTTAAATAAGATTAGAATTGTTCTAATTGATTTATTCACAACTAGGTTTAATATGGAGAACCTAAAGGGTCACACCATAAAAGGAAGAATAATTATTTAAGAAGTTAATGGCATAATCGTAATAATATGTTATATATATTTAATTTAATCTATGGTGATAGAATAAATTAAATAGCTTAATATTTATTATTTAATATTTTAGAAATATTAAATATAAATTAATAAGAGGAGTCTTATTAATATTATTACAATTATTATTATTTTAATTTCTAAAAGAGTTTAGGAATTAATTTAATATAAGTACTCTCATTTATTCCTAATTGGATTAGGAAGGAAAATTAGTTAAAGGAGTTTAATTAATTATCCCTAATAAAATTAGGGACCTTAATTAATTAAAAGAATTTAATTAATTAAATAAAACCCAATTCCTTAATTGTTAAGGTGGGTTGCCCACATCTATAAATAAGAGGAGTCTTATTATGGGTGAGTGGGTGGTTGACTTTTCAACATACGACATAATTCCAATTGTTGGGAGAGTACACCTTTTCTATAGAGATAGAAAAACTAGGGTTTAGCCAACCACCCTTCTTCTTGAATTTTCTTCTTCCTTGGTGGATCACCTCTAGAGGCCAAACATTTGGGTGGCTAACGTTGATCAAAGGAAGGAACCAAACCCGGTGGATTCAAGATTGAACGCGAAAGGATTTGGAGGTGAACTTGTACCTGAGGAAGCTCGATCTTCAAGGGTATGATTTATTCTTTATCTTTTCCTTTAATTAATAATTATGCATAAAGGATGATCCGGGTATATGGTTTGTAAATTTTTAAACTCTGATTTACACGCTTCCGCACTTTTTATGCAATTTGATTGCGTCCATGAATATTACAAACCTAACAATCCTATCTTCTAATTCCCATGTGGCCTCCTCGACATCGTGGTTTCGCCAAATAACCTTTACAGAAGATATAACTTTGTTTCTTAGCATTTGTTCTTTCTTATCTATTATCTGAACAGGAATTTCTTCATATGCCAGATTCTTCTCTACTTGAATGGACTCATAGGAAATCACGTGCTTATAGTCAGACTTGTACGGACGTAGTACGGAAATGTGAAACACGTTGTGGATGTGTTCCAGTTCGGGTGGCAAAGCAACTTTGTATGCCACTTCGCCCACTCGTTTCAATATCTCGAATGGCCCTATGAACCTCGGACTCAATTTTCCTTTCTTTCCGAATCTGATCTTTTCCTTCCAAGGAGATACCTTCAAAAACATAAAACTACCGACTTCAAAGTCTCGGTTCTGACGATGCAAGTCGGCATACTTCTTTTGGCGATCTTGAGCTGCTACCAATTTGCCCCTTATTTTTGCTACCACGTCGGCCGTTTGCTGGACTAATTCTGGTCCCAAAAGTCGACGTTCTCCGACTTCATCCCAACATAATGGTGTTCTACACTTTCTCTCGTAAAGAGCTTCATATGGCGGCATACCGATACTCGCATGATAGCTATTATTGTAAGCGAATTCTACTAATGGTAAATGGTCATCTCAATTTCCCTTAAAGTCCATCACGCAAGCTCTAAGCATGTCCTCCAATGTTTGTATGGTTCGTTCACTCTGCCCGTCAGTTTGAGGGTGATAAGCAGTACTTAATCTCAATTGAGTTCCCATTCGTTCCTGCAAACTTTTCCAGAATTTTGACGTGAAACGCGGATCTCGATCGGAGACAATCGACACTGGCACTCCATGTCGCGATACGATTTCCTTTACATACAAATTTACTAACTGGTTCAAATTGAATCGAATCTTGATGGGTAGAAAATGAGCTGTCTTTGTTAGTCGGTCCACAATAACCCAAATAGCAACATAACCCTTCTGTGTAACCGGAAGTCCAACCACGAAGTCCATCGTAATGTGCTCCCATTTCCATTCTGGAATTTCCAGCGGTTGAAGTAGTCCACTTGGTCTCTGGTGTTCTGCTTTGACTCTTTGACAAGTAAGACATCTGCTAACACACTCTGCAACCTCTCTTTTTAAATTAGGCCACCAAAAATGGTGTCGAAGATCTTGGTACATTTTTGTGCCTCCTGGATGTACAGAATACGTCGTATTATGTGCTTCGTGTAGGATTTCCTCTCTCAGTTCGATTACAGCTGGAACCCATACTCGACCCTCAAACCTCAATATACCGTCCTTATCTACTTTGAACCTTTCTTCCTTATCTTCTACTATTCTCTTCTTTATCTTCTCACATTCTTCATCTTTCTCTTGTGCTTCCTTTATTTTATCCAATAACGTCGGGTGAGCTCTCATCATGAGAAATTTTCCTTCCGCTTCTTTTGGTTCCTCCACCCCTATTTCCAACTTTTCCATTTCTCTTATTAATTCCTCTTGAGTTGTCAATTTGAATAACTTCTCCCTTCCTTTTCTACTCAAAGCGTCGGCTACAACGTTTGCCTTTCTCGGGTGATAAAGAATTTCACAGTCGTAATCCTTGATTAGTTCCAACCACCTTCTTTGTCGCATGTTCAACTCCTTCTGTGTGAAGATATATTTCAGACTCTTGTGATCCGTATATATCTCACATTTTTCTCCATACAAATAGTGCCTCCAAATCTTCAATGCAAAGACTACCGCCGCTAACTCCAAGTCATGGGTAGGGTATCGTTTTTTGAAATCTTTCAACTGTCATGAGGCATATGCAATGACCTTGCCATGTTGCATTAGCACACAACCAAGTCCTCTATGTGATGCATCACTATACACCACAAATCCTCCCGTATCATCTGGTAATGATAATACAAGCGCCTCAGTCAACCTCCTCTTCAATTCTTGGAAACTCTCCTCGCTTTTGTCCGTCCATACGAACTTCTCTGTCTTCCTCGTTAGATTGGTCAGCGGGGTTGCTATCTTAGAAAAATCTTAGATAAATCTTCGATAGTACCCAGCTAAACCAAAGAAACTCCTAACTTCTGTTGGCGTCTTCAGCTGTTCCCAGTTACTTACCGCTTCCACCTTTGCAGGATCCACGGAAATTCCATTTTGATCTATCACATGTCCTAGAAATTGAACCCTTTCCATCCAAAATTCACATTTTGAAAATTTAGCGTACATCTTTTCCCTTCTCAATGCTTCCAATACCATCTTCAGGTGTTCGACGTGCTCTTCCTTCGTCTTTGAATAAATCAAAATGTCATCGATAAATACTACTACGAACTTATCTAAGTAGGGGCTGAAAACTTCGGTTCATCAAGTCCATGAATCCGCTTAGGAGCATTGGTTAACCCAAATGACATCACTAAAATTCGTAATGTCCGTGAAGCGAGTTCAAACGCCGTCTTTTATATGTCCTCCTCTCTCGCACTTTCAACCGATGATAACCCGTTTCAAATCTATCTTGGAAAACACTTGCTCCCTTCAGTTGATCGAAAAGGTCATTTATCCTTGGCAATGAATATCTATTCTTAATTGTCACTCTCGGTTCAACTCCCGATAATCGATCTGAGCCTCATCGATCCATCCTTTTCTTTACAAACAACACCGGTGCTCCCCAAGGAGACACACTTGGTCGAAGGTAACCCTTATCTAGTAACTCTTGCAATTGAATCATCAATTCCTTCATTTCTCTTGGCGCCATATACGATACGGGGTTTCAAAATTGGTGCAGTTCCTCTGCTAAGTCTATTATGAATTCGATTTCTCGTCGGCGGAAGACCGTGCGGTTCATCTGAAACACGTCTTGGAAATCTCTTACCACTGATATATCTTTCATTTCTATTCCCTTTTGCTGAGTGTCCACTATATAGGCTAAATAACCTACACATCCTTTCCTTAACAATTTCTTAGCCTTGCATCATCGTAAGGCAACACGATTGCTTGAGCGATGAGCTACCGTAAAACACTACCTTAGACCGATTTGAGGTCTGAAGGTTCACACTCTTCTTTTGACAATCGATTATCGCAGCGTGGCCGGATAACCAATCCATTCCTAATATCACATCAAACTCTCCCAGTTTAATCGGAATTAAGTCTACGCTTAGTTCGTGACCTCTAATGTTTGCACAACAGTTTCGGTAAACAAACTCTATGGGAATTACTTCCTTATTCGCAATCTCTACGTTCAATGAATTTTCTAAATGTTCAGGAGGTATGTTTAGTCGATTAGCAAATTCTTGAACCATAAAGGAATAGTAGCACCGAATCAAATAATACATAGGCATTTATATTATTGATTGGGAGAATACCTGATACCACGTCCCTTGCAGTCACTGCATCTTGGACTGTCATGTTAAAGGTTCGGGCAGTCGGTCGGTTGGATTGCGTTGGTCTGCCGATCATCAGCTTGCTGCCCCCTCCTTGTTGGTCGCTTCCTCCGTTGCTCCCCTTCTTTGGGCAATCCTTGATTTGGTGCTCCGTTGAGCCACACGCGAAACATCCCTTGATCTTTTTTGGCTTTGGGCAGTTGGGTGAAATGTGCCCTTCTTGGCCGCAGTTGTAGTAGACGCTGCGCCCCTTCCAGCATTCCTCTTGATGGTTCTTCCCACATTTCGGGCAAGCTTCACTTCTTTTCTTAAACCCTCCTTGATAACTTTCTGACTGGTTGATGTTTTGGTGGTTGGTGTTGTTGTTGTTGCTGTTGTTGTTGTTGCGGTTATCCCATTTCCTCTTTCCCTGATAACTTCCACCACTGCTACTCCCTCCATGAGTCTCTCCCCCAGCATTCTTGTTCTTCTTCTCCTTGTTGTATTGGCTCAATGCCTTGCTACCTCCCTCAGCAATTATCACCTTCTCCAATAATGTGGCGAACGAGTCAATTTGAAGGACCGACACCTTGTTGAACAACCAAGGTTTTAGTCCAAGTTTGAAGCGTCGAGATTTCCTTTCTTCAGTGTCTACTTGATGTGTTGTGAATCGTGCGAGTTCATTGAACTTGGCCGGATACTGTGCCACTGTCATCTCCCCTTGTTTTAGTTCTAGAAACTTTACCTCCATCCTATTCTTCATGCTCTTCGGGAAGTAATTCTCGAAGAACAAAGTCTTAAACCTTTCCCAAGTTATAGTCCCTTCTCCCGCCCTCTGTTGATTTGCTTCCCACCAGTAGTTTGCTTCACCCCTCATCATATATGTAGCGAACACGGTTTTCTGGTCTTCACCCACACGAGCAATGGCGAAGGCTTTCTCCATTTCCTTGATCCACGTTTATGCTTACAATAGGATCGGTAGTACTATGAATTAGGAGGTCCTACACTCTTAAAGTCCTTGAAGTTTGCGTAACGAGCTACTTTGGGATTGGGTGTTACTTGTTCATTTCTTCCCCTAAGAGCCTCCCCTAACAAATCTACAAGCCTCCGAATGGGATCTACTTGTCCTCTCTCATCATTAACCGACTCTTCCGGTGCAGTTAATCTACATCTGGGCGGCATTTTTTTCTGTATCATAAAACTTCCATTTTTATTATCTAATTATATTACTTAGACAATTCTTCATAAAAGGAATAAGATTTCAGGATACATTCAGAACAAGATCGTTTATATTCATATGCCAAATTGTTACATTACATGATTATCTCTAGCATACTTCTATAAATGACACAACTTATCCCCTAATATCACAAAAGATGGGGATAACCATTAACATACTACCCTCTAATATAACTCAAAAGTTTGGGGCTTACAACTATCTCACATTCTACATGAAAGACCTGAACTACAACAAATGGATAATACACTACATAACTAACTACAACTACTAACTTTTATGCCTAGACTTAATCTATCATTCCGGCCCACAACACTCTGGTACTCCTCCGAGTAATGTGCACCACCAAATCTCGACTTATGGTGTGTCGGGTGCATCCACCTCTCTGCTCAGGGTAGTGATTTACCCGATCAATCGGTCTCTCTCCATGGCCGCAAGCTTCGCATAGCCCATCCTATTCATCTTCCCCTTTGCACCTCACTTCATCTTCTAGATCGTTAGCCCTATTATTGCCCCCCTTCCCACTTCTCTTGAAATGGATCCTAGCCCTTACCTCCATCTCTGGCGAGTACGGATAGCTTCCTTCTCCGTCTCTCTCGCTCAACTCCCTCTCCTCCATCTCTTCCAACTTCCCTGCCAGTTCTACATTCCTAGCCACCGCCTTGTGAAACAAAGCCCCCATCTGGATTCCTGCCTCCTTACGATGAGCAATCTTTACCTCCATCTCCTGCATCACTAACTTTCTCTGGTGGTCTTCGTCCCTCAGCTTTTGGAATTCGGACTCCATGTTCCTAGCCTCAGCCTCTAACTCCTCAACTCTGCACCCTAACTCTAAAATCTGCTCCTCATACTCCCCCAACATCCTATCCTCAAAAGTAGCCTCGTCGGAGTCCCCCATGGGCTCGTCCACCATACGCTCCTCCATAAGCTCCTCCTCTGGATCAGACTCCTCTGGTATTGGCTCCATCTCCTCTTCCTCATCATCATCATCGATAGGGACTACAGTTGATATAGGCTCCGCTATCAATGGTGCCTCATATACCACGTGTATGTCACGCAGCTCCTCTTCTACTACTCGGCTAGGTCCTCCCATGTCAGTCATCCTATAATCACCAACACAAGACAAAACAAACAACAACTCCATTAGAATGTTAAATAACATAAGTTCATTGTATAGAATGAAGTTATATTCTGTAACACGCTAAGTCCATCTCTATGAAAACTCTATATGAGTTTCATCCCTTTCTATCTTCTAAGTTCTCCTAAGTTATAATCTAAGGGCTCTCGCTCCTAAGGTTTATAACTATGGCTTTGATACCAACCTATGACGCCCCCAAAATTCGGACACCCATATCTCGAATTCGGTGCATCACGTACAACTACGAATATCTTACTAAATTCAACAACGAAAATACTAGAATAATTTACATTAATATAATATAAATATTTGCGTCCCAAGGTACCGTAACCATTACTACGACAATTAAGTGATTAACTTAAACATAACTTAATCATTCTTGAATACATCATAACAAGCATAACAATAATAATAATACTTCTAGTCTTAAGGACTAAGTTATTCTGTCGCCTTGCCCTTCCCTTGTCCTGTCCTGAAGTACCGCCTTGCTCCGCTTTAATCGTAATGTTTTAGGAAGCAAGAATGAGCAACGAAGTTTGCCCGACCAAGTAATATAGCCGGAAGAACAAGCGGTTATAGCATTTAAACCTTTCAAGGGTATAATAATAATTGGTAGTTCAAGGATATCAAGAAATATCAAGAGTATTCGATAGGTGTCGCTTATATAGACTTGAAGGATATCAACAACTTTCGAGGATTTATTCATTTCGAGGTTCAACATGAATGAGTCCGAAAGAATACTAAGGACTAAGAACTTTTACTAGAATTAACACGATTATTACCTGTAATCCAATGTAAACGAGTACAACGGTGATCACTTAAAGTACCCTACGTTATGCATAACATTTAATCATACTCTTCGTATGCATCGCTTGGTTCGAGACAATATATAATTTCCCCTTCAATGAGGGTTGTTCATCTCAGTAGATTTACAATAATCCGCACCAAGTCAATTGGTTTGGATAGCATAATAATAGTCTAGTCGAATCAAAGGATTAGACAATTTTTATCATGCATTTAAGAACGATAAATCCAATGCTTGCAACAACGTCAAGGTATATAAATGATTTTCGAATAGAAACAGATATTTGCTTGAGACGACAATTCGAATGTATACAGTGTAAGAAGTAAGGAACTTGCAACACAATAATAATACTGTTCGGATACTTGCTCAATGTAAATTTGAGTGAGGTTAGGGAACTTGCCTTTAGCGTTGATTGCTACTATAGCGAAAATCACCTCAATGAACTATGTTTGTCCTATTTATGTAAGTATAGGTATTCATTAGCCAAACACACTTGATATACATATATAAACAACATGTACACATAACACATTTTTTTTTCTATGTATCTATCTCCGCACCCATCAAAACTCATAGTCGCATACACTAACATGCTCATACTTTTGACCCACCGCTAGTTTATTCATAATCTTTTTTCTTTGTAGTTCCAAGAGGTTCATTGCTTTAAGTAGACCATAACATCTATTAATCCCAATCACCCTTTTCTACGCATGTTTGCGAGCATTAGATTTATTTTCCGAAGTTAGTAAAATTCTCTACTTAGAACTCATTCGTGTAATAATAGTTTATGCTAAAGATATAGGAATATTTATTAATCCATCCTTATATCAAGTTATGATCTTTGTCTCCGAGTCCCGGGACATCCGCCATGTCCGGTCGAAGACATCCGCCATGTCAAAAGCCTAAGACATCCGGCCATGTCCGAATATATTACGACTTGTCCAAAGACAACACGCTTTGTCCGAAGATATTATGACTTGTCCGAAGACAACACGCTTTGTCCGAAGACATCACGACTTATCCGAAGACAACACGCTTTGTCCAAAGACATCACGACTTGTCCGAAGATAACACGCTTTGTCCAAAGACATCTCCGAAGTCAGCTCTTTCAGAGACTTCGGTCTACACTATTTCGACAAGGTCTAAGTTTGTCGGGTTAATTTCATTAAGACTTTACTCTATGCATACAACCTAAGGGAATTTCTTAATACATGGTCTAACACGACCGAACCCATCAGTTGGTTCCTAAGTACGGTGCAGCTGCACCCCATGGAGTTCAAAAGCAATGAACATGCTCTGTTTAGCAGAGTAGCCACAACTTGATTCCAGGCAATTATTAACGTATTCATGCACAAAAGTAAGCTTTCTAAACACCCTATATCATGCTAATTCATCATACTTGACCTATTAATTTAGGAAAACCGAGAATCAAACAAGACTCAAGTTAAGAACGAAGTAGAAATTATACCTTCTCGATCTTTAACCTTGATATCTCACACACTAATTTGGTAATGCTTAGCAACTAAGAATTCTTTACTCAGATTTCTTCAACACTCTTATCACTATAACAGACTACCATGGTGGCTTGTATTTAAAGAGAAAAGCATGGAATAGACACTTGCTTTACCCAATGTTGGGATTCATGGTGCAATAGAAATGAACAATGGTTACTTAAGGAGTTGTTTAACCACTCCATACCAGCCACTTAGCTAGCCTCGCATGCACAGGATTAGCGACTTGAAAGTTTGGGTAAAGAGAGTTTGAGCTATTGTTCCTTGTACTTGGTGACCCTTAATTTGGGACAAGAGAATAGATCTCTACATAGACAAGGGCTAGTCGGTCAGCCCATTGCCCCACGCCACATTTTATTTAACCAACACCTTGTACCATCAGTTAACTATTATGTTGGGTTCCGAATTGGATTTTAAATAACCCAAGTTTATTGGGCTAACTCAAAAGTCCGTCAATTAATTTATTGGGCTAGACTCCCAATTTATTATTTGGATTATAAACATGTAAATACTTAATTATTATGGCAGCAAATTAATTAATTTAATTTACCCAATAACACTAAATTATACACCACCTTAATAATTATTAATAAGTTGGGTTATTTCACATAATTTAAGTTACTCACCTCATGCCATGTAAGAATTTATAAAATAATTAATCACAGGCTCTATTTATGAATATTAATATTAAATCATAAAATTTACGGGTATTACAGTCATACTAGCGAAGGATTAACCCGTCTCTCCCCTCCCAGTTCTAGTCTCATATCTCAGCTAGAGATCATATCTCTAAGCTTTGATACCAACTGTGACGCCCCCAAAACAGGTATACATCACCCATCTTAGGTCGCCAGATACATGGTACAAAACACAACTACAAACGTAATTATACAACTGTCATATAAAATACGATAAAACATATGTAAGACCCCAACTTTTATAAATAAAGATTAAATTTTCTCGAAATATATTTTTGAATATTATGGTGTGGATATGATATAATGTTATAGTTGTGGGTATTATTTACAAGTTTTGCTAAGTAAGCAAGTGGTTATATAATATTCGATTGGTCGGGGAATATTCGTTTTAACAGGGAATATTCGTGTGACGGCACAATCATTGGTGGAGCCCAAAACGAAAGTATTGTCGTAGTTAGAAAATGACAGAGTTATCTTTTTATAAAAATAATAACGAAAGTTTTACCGTTAAACTGTTGAACTACCCGATGGTAAAAGTACAGTAATACGCGTGGTTGCATAGTAGCACATGGTATTGATTATTGATGCTTACATAAGAAGTCACTCAGTTATACTCAATTATTGCTACAGTAATTGATGCATCATATCTCTCATATTATTGATTCAATTATTGTCACAGTATCATCTGCATAATATTTTATATTATTAAGTCAATAATTGAGACGACAAAGTTATTCATATTATTAATTGCAATATTGACAATGTCTAGAAAGTTCTGTCAAGGAGAGGTTTGGTCACCTAATTGCCCGCCAATAGAGAGAAATCCTTATCGGAAATCCCTCTCTTTCCTGGGAATGATCTGGTTGTTAAATATTGTGAGTTATAATATTAATGATGAATAAGTTCGTGTTGATTAAAGATGAATTTGATATTTCCATTGTGTTGGGATTATTAGTGTTGATGGAAATCGACATCTATTTCGATAATAATGGATGTCTGGAGGTTATATTGACCAATCGGGTAACTAATCGGATAAATGAGCAATT
The DNA here is from genome assembly GCA_020205615.1 of Panax quinquefolius. Taxonomy (NCBI): domain Eukaryota; kingdom Viridiplantae; phylum Streptophyta; class Magnoliopsida; order Apiales; family Araliaceae; genus Panax; species Panax quinquefolius. Next base: position 90,794,142 of record CM035166.1, read on the forward strand.
AATTGCAATTATTTCACATGATTATAACTATTTGTTCACATGTGTGTACTATTGATTCACATTCTTATACTATTAGGGGTGGTGGTGCAAGATTGATAATACTTGCATGACTAAGTTAAAAATAGAGGTATAGATGGAGGTACTATACTGTAATTCGTATTTTCACATGTCTAGAACTATTGATTCACATTATTTACTATTAGGGAGGTGGTGCAAGTTTGATAATACTTGTAGGACTAAATTAAAAATGAAGAAAAAGAGGAAGGTATTATATTATAATATTTCGAGCCCCAAAACGTGCAATTATCGAAACTATATTTTCCTATAAATAGAACCTCATTCTTCCTTCATTTCTCACCAATTCACTAAAGCTATAGAGCAATTATTATAGAGAGAAATTATAGAGAGAAAGAAGAAGAGAAGTCTGCTACCTCATTATTCAAGTATCCAGTCTTCTTTTGAGGTAAGAGGTATTATTCTTTCGTATTCATGAAGAGAGTTATTTTCTTTCAATACTCGTAAGGGTTGTTATTCCATTCTTTATTATTATGTTGGAATAACTCTGCATATGTCTGCGGCACCGCATACATGGTGGAATTCTTCTGTTATTCCATTCATTATTATTTTGTTGGAATAACCTGTCTGTGCGGTCTATCGCATGCCTGGTGAATTCTGCTGTTATTCCATTCTTTATTATTCTTTTGGAACATCCTGTCTGTGCAGATTACACATGACCTGGTTTCATTCTTTATTATTCTGTTGGAACATCTTGTCTATGCAGATTACGCATGACCTGGTTCCATTCTTTATTATTATGTTGGAATATCCTATCTGTGCGGATTACGCATGACCTGGTTCCATTCTTTATTACTTGTGAAAATGACCTATCTACGTGGATTACCACATGGTGGGCGAAAATCCATTTGCAGTTTCATATATTCTATTATACTCAGTTGGGTAAAGTTTTGGCTTCTATACTCCATGAAATTAGTGGAATATCCTTAATATTTGCGCTTCATCCAATATCTTTTCATGGAAATATTCTTCTGAGCATTCTTGAACTTGTTTTATTGAATTCTTATATCATTGTCATCATCCTAATGTTTATAATATGTTGAAAGTCATCTGTGGCCTGTAGTGCATAGATGGACTTGGTATGATTATGACCAGGGATTATTCGGTATAATCATGACCGTAATGTTACAAATGATGTGGTAAAAGTCCTCATTGGTCGTAGTGCATTGATGGACAGTTGTTGGCATGATCATGACCATTGATGAATACACGAATATCCTTGGCCCATAGTGCATGGATAATTTGTGGTCGTGATACTAATAAATATCCTTGGCCGTAGTGCAGGGATGATGTGATTTATTTATTAAGTTGAGTCTCAGCGGTAAAAGTGATGAAAAACCTTTTAAATCATAGAAGATAGTAGATTTTATTCTCTACTTGACTCTTCTAATGGATTGCGTGTTCCGCTGCAGTTAAACTTGATGTTGGTTATATTTTATCAGTTTAACACTGTTGAAGGCTAACGATAAATTATTCTGCATTATCTTAGTCATAATATTTCTTACTAGGCTAGTTGAGCTCACCCTTTCTTTCACTGTTCTCTTCAGGAAATGAGAATATAGCTAGGATGAGTCGGGGAACGGAGTGATGGTCCAGATAGATGGCTATAGTAGTCCTCACTATTATGTAAAATAGTGTGATAATAATTGTAATGAGGACTTTATTTGAGTTTGTATACTCTCTACGAGACATTGTCCGTGTTGAAACTCTCAGCTACGTTTTGTCGTACTGTATCAAAGAAGTTTGTATTTAAATTTTGTACCATGTATTTGGCGACTCAAGATGGGTGATGTATACCTGTTTTGGGGGCGTCGCAACATAGCTGAGAGTTTAAACAAGAATATATCTTCTAGACAATATCCACACTCAATGGAGTCCTCATTATAATTATTATCACACTATTTTATAAAATTAGTGAGGACTAATATAGCCACCATCTCGGACCATCACTCCATTCCCTGACTAGTCTCAGCTATATATACGCATTTCCTGAAGAGAACAGTGAAAGAAAAGGGTGAGCACAACTAGCCCAGTAAGAAATATTATGACTAAGATAATGCAGAATAAATTATCGTTAGCCTTCAACAGTATAACAACTGATAGAATACAATAGACAACAAGTTTTAGATCAACAACTACAGTGGAATAAGAAATCCATTAGAAGAGTCAAGTAAAGCATGATATCTACTATCTTTTATGATTTAAAAAGTATCATCAATTTTATCACTGAGACTCAGCTTAATAAATAATTCACATCACTCAATTATCTATGCACTACGGGCCAAAGATATTCATTAGTATCACGACCACGAATTATCCATGCACTATGGGCCAATGATATTCGTGTTTTCACCAATGGTTATGAACATGCCAAACAACAATTCATCTTTGCACCCTTGGCCGAAGAGAATGCATTGTCATGATCATACCAACAACTGTCACTGAGACTCAGCTCAATAAATAATCCGCATCACTTGTAACATTACAGGTCATGATTATACCGAATAATCCCTGGTCATAATCATACCAATCAATAGTTCATCTTTACACCCTTGGCCGAAGATGACTTTTATCACAATATAAGCATGAGGATGATGACAATGATATAAGAATTCAATTAAATGAAAGCAAGGATAAATTTTAAAGATTTATAATTTAATTTATCCAGAATTAAATAATGTCCAAATTGTCAACATGATACTGTTTTGTGGAGTAAAATTCAAGAATAATATTTTACCAAAAATGATATGGACCGAAAAGAAATCAATTTTTCGTCATGAATAGTACTACGGGTGAATAGTACCTGTGAATAGTACTTTAGGAATAGTACTCTGTGAATAGTACCCTATGAATAGTAACCTGTGAATAGTACTGTATTTATAAATAGTGTCCATGAATAGTACTTTGTGAATAGTACTGTATTTATAAATAGTGTCCATGAATAGTACTTTATGAATAGTACCGTATTTATGAATAGTACCGTACGCATAAATAATGTCGTACGTATAAATAGTGCCGTATAAATGAATAGTACTCATGAATAGTACTCCGGCATGAAAAGCTTAAAATTTAACAAGAATGTTCAGAAAAATATCTTTGTGAAAAGATACTAGATGAAGCACAAATTTCAAGGATATTCTACTAATTTCACGGAGTATAGAAGCAATACTTCATTAAAATGAGTATAGAATTAGGGATACGAAACAAAATAATATTACTCACATACAACAGAGTATGGAAGAAAATATTATTTCTTACGAATACTGAACAAAAATAATATCCCTTACGAATAAGAAATAAATAACATCTCTTACCTTAGAAGAAGACTGTATACTGGAATAGTGAAGTAGCAGAATACCCTTCTTCTTCCTCTCTATAGCTTCTCTCTCTATAATTGCTCTTGTGAGTCTTAGTGAATTGGTGAGAATGAAAGAAGAATGATCTTCTATTTATAGGAAAACGTAGTTTCGATAATTGCACATTTAGGGGCTCAAATTATTACAGTATAGTACCTTCATTTTTATCTCCATTTTTAATTTAGTCCTACAAGTATTATCAATCGCACCACCTCCCCTAATAGTAATGCATGTGAACCAATAGTTCATTTCATGTAAGCAAATAGTTATATGCATGTGAACTAATATCAATTAATTGATTATTTATCCGATTAATTACCCGATTGGTCAATATAACCTCTAGAAATCAATTATTATCGAAATAAATATCGATTTCCACTAACACTCATAATCCCAACACAATGAAAATTTCAATTTCATTTTTAATCAACACGAACTTATTCATCATTAATTTTATAACTCACAGTATTTAACAATCAGATCATTCCTAGGAAAGAGGGGGCTTTCTGATAAGGATATCTCCCTACTGGTGCGCAATTAGGTGACCAAACCCCTTTCCTCGACAGAACTTTCTAGACATCGTCAATATTGCAAATAATAATATAAATAAATTTATCGTCTTAATTATTGATTTAATAATATAAAATATTATGCAGATAATGTAAGACCCCAACTTTTATAAATAAAGATTAAATTTTCTCAAAATATATTTTTGAATATTATGGTGTGGATATGATATACTGTTATAGTTGTGGGTATTATTTACAAGTTTTGCAAAGTAAGCAACTGGCTATATAATATTCGATTGGTCGGGGAATATTTGTTTTAACAGGGAATATTCGTACAATAGCACAATCATTGGTGGAGCCCACAACGAAAGTATTGTCGTAGTTAAAAACAACAGAGTTATCTTTTTATAAAAATAACGGAGAAAGTTTTACCGTTGAACTACCCGATGGTAAAAGTACAGTAATATGCGTGGTTGCATAGTAGCACACGGTATTGATTATTGATGCTTACGTGAGAAGTCACTCAGTTATACTCAATTATTGCTACAGTAATTGCTGCATCATATCTCATATTATTGATTCAATTATTGTCAATGAGAGGTTTGGTCACCTAATTGTGCGCCAATGGGGAGAAATCCTTATCGGAAAGCCCCCTCTTTCCTGGGAATGATCTGGTTGTTAAATATTATGAGTTATAATATTAATGATGAATAAGTTCGCGTTAATTAAAAATGAATTTAATATTTCCATTGTGTTGGGATTATTAGTGTTAATGGAAATCGACATCTATTTCGATAATAATGGATGTCTGGAGGTTATATTGACCAATCGGGTAACTAATCGGATAAATGAGCAATTAATTGCTATTATTTCACATGATTATAACTATTTATTCACATGTGTGTACTATTGATTCACATTCTTGTACTATTAGGGGTGGTGGTGCAAGATTGATAATACTTGCATGACTAAGTTAAAAATGGAGGTATAGATGTAGGTAATATACTGTAATTCGTATTTTCACATGTCTAGAACTATTGATTCACATGAATTACATTTGATTCACATTATTTACTATTAGGGGAGGTGGTGCAAATTTGATAATACTTGCAGGACTAAATTAAAAATGAAAAAAAAGGAAGGTATTATATTGTAATATTTCGAGCCCCAAAATGTGCAATTATCAAAACTATATTTTTCTATAACTAGAAGCTCATTCTTTCTTCATTTCTCACCAATTCACTAAAGCTATAGAGTAATTATTATAGAGAGAAATTATAGAGAGAAAGAAGAAGAAAAGTCTGCTACCTCACTATTCAAGTATCCAATCTTCTTTTGAGGTAAGGGGTATTATTCTTTCGTATTCATGAAGAGAGTTATTTTCTTTCAATACTCGTAAGGGTTGTTATTCCATTCTTTATTATTATGTTGGAACAACTTGTCTATGCGAAGTACCGCATACATGGTGAAATTCTTCTGTTATTCCATTCTTTATTATTCGTTGGAATAACATATACTGTCTTTGTTTATCGCATGCACGGTGAATTCTTTTGTTATTCCATTCTTTATTATTACATTTGAACATCACATGCATGCGAATTACGCGTGATCCGGTTCCATTCTTTATTATTCGTTGGAATATCACATGCTGCAAGGATTACGCGTGATTGGTTCCATTCTTTATTACTTATGAAAATGATGCATCTACGTGGATTCTGGCGTGGCGACGAAAATCCATTTACAGGTTTCATATATTCTATTATACTCGGTTGGGTAAAGTTTTGGCTTCTATACTCCATGAAATTAGTGGAATATCCTTGATATTTGCGCTTCATCCAGTATCTTTTCATGAAAATATTCTTCTGAGCATTCTTAAACTTGTTTGATTGAATTTTTATATCATTGTCATCATCCTCATGTTTATAATATGTTGAAAGTAATATGTGATGCAGCGAGTGCATAGATGGACTTGGTATGATTATGACGAGGATTATTCGGTATAATCATGCTTAATAGTAATGTTACAAATGATGTGGTAAAAGTCCTCATCGGGTCGTAGTGCATTGATGGGACGGTTGTTGGCATGATCGTGACCATATCGATGAATACACGAATATCCTCGGCGTAGTGCATGGATAATTTATGGTTGTGATACTAATGAATATCCTTGGCCATAGTGCAGGGATGATGTGGTTTATTTATTAAGTTGAGTCTCAGAGATAAAAGTGATAAAAAAACCTTTTAAATAATAGAAGATAGTAGATTTTATTCTCTACTTGACTCTTCTAATGGATTGCTTGTTCCGCTGCAGTTAAACTTGATGTTGGTTATATTTTATCAGTTTAACACTGTTGAAGGCTAACGATAAATTATTCTGCATTATCTTAGTCATAATATTTCTTACTGAGCTAGTTTAGCTCACCCTTTCTTTTCTTCGTTTTCTTTAAGGAAAATGAGAATATATATTTGGGGACGAGTCGGGGAACGGAGTGATGGTCCAAATAGATGGCTATAGTAGTCATCACTATTATGTAAAATAGTGTGATAATAATTGTAATGAGAACTTTATTTTAGTTTGTATACTCTCTACGAGACATTGTCCGTGTTGAAACTCTCAGCTACGTTTTGTCGTACTATATCAAAGAAGTTTGTATTTAAATTTTGTACCATGTATTTGGCGACTCAAGATGGGTGATGTATACCTGTTTTGGGGGCGCCACAGATGATACTATGACAATAATTGAATCAATAATATGAGAGATATTATGCAAAGAATTCTTCGTAGTAATAATTAAGTATAACCGAGTGACTTCTCACGAAGCATCAATAATCAATCGTGTGGTACTCTATCTACGCAACCACGCCAGACATCGTATTACTTTTACCATCGGGTAGTTCAACAGTTTAACGGTAAAACTTTCGTCGTTAGTTTTATAAAAAAGATATTTCTGTCATTTTCTAACTACGATAATACTTCTGTTGTGGGGTCTACAAATGATTGTGTCATCATAAGAATATTCCCTGTTAAAACGAATATTCCCTGACCAATCGAATATTTTATGACAACTTGCTTATTCTGCAAAATTTATAAATATTACTCACAACTATAATATTATATCAAATCCACACCATAATATTCAAAAATATATTATGAGAAAAATTAATCTTTATTCATAAAAGTTGGGGTCTTACATTTGTTCTTCTACATTAGAAGTTATTATTATGTTGTAATAAGACTTAATTAGTATTATGTATTAAGTTATATTTGGATTTAAGTTGTGTAATTCGGTAGTAATGGTTGCGACACTTGGGACATGAATATTTATATTATCTCAATATAAATTATTTTATTATTTTGTTGTTTAACTTATTGGTATATTAGAACGTGATGCACCAGATTCAAGATAGATGTATCTAAATTAAGGGGCGTCACACAGCCTTCAAACCTGACCCACGATGACTCAGCTTAGCGATGGAACCGGTCGCTATTGTCGGTCACAGACAAGTCAGTCGCTAATAGTGGTCACTGGTGTTCACCCAGCGACTAGATTATATGCGACTAAAAAAGACTCCGATTCGATCGCGCAGAGATATCTATCGTGACGATGAACGCGATCATTTATATGCGATCACATATAAGTATTTTTCTTGTAGTGTATTAGTAGCGAACAACACCCGTCATCCGCTACTATTGGTAGTATTGAACTATTAAGAATCTGACGAACTCGTCGTCCGCTACAACAAATGACATTTAATTTTTTAGATCTAATGAGGTCAATACAGATATCAACATCGTCATTAATGACTGTCGTCGATTATAACTTGCTAGTTTGTACCCGTGTTTCTATATTTTATCGACGGGCATCCGTTAATAATGGGTAGTATTTAGGCGCCAAAAATGCGCGTGTGAGGGAATACTATTTAGCGGACGAACAAGTCTTATAGGCGACGAAAATCACCGTCACTAATGCACTCAATATCAACCACATGTTTCTTAAAAATGGGTCTTTTAATTCAAGCCCTAGTTTTATCGGACCTTTTTAATTTTTGGCGTCCTTCCCTTTCCCATGTGCACTGATCCTCATTCCCTCTCTTCTCCTGCAACTCCTATTTCTTCTTCTCCTTTCGTCACCGTGGCCACTGGCCTCCCTCATTTTCTCGTCATCCAACCTCCCTCTCTCCCTTCTTCTCCTCCTCCCCTAGATTCCTTGTTTGGCATCGAATTCAGATGGCAATGAAATCCGGCTACTTTAATTTCACTTGCTTTGGGCCAATTTTGCAAGTTCCAATTTCTTCAGCTTAGTAATTCTTATTTTCCCCTAAATTCTAAGTTTTCATTTTGTGTTTTAGGAACTACGATCCACTCCTCCGCCGCTCCTCTATTTTGTGTTTCAGGTACTTTTCCCTATCTCTAACACTCACAAATATGATGTTTAATTACCTAGGAATTTGTAATTTCTAATGCAATCCAGGAATTTATGTTTACTTAGGAACATCTCAAAATTTAGGGTAAAAGTGTTATTTTTAAAAATGTCATTGGCGATGGATGCATTGACGCAAAATGTCTATCGACAATGAGTCATTTGCGACGGCATTGGCGATAGATTATCTATGGCTCAATAAAAAAAATTAAAACTCATTGTCGACGAACAAGAGTCATTGACGACGGACTGTCCGTCACTAATGACCTCTTATTTTTATTATTAAACGAGTCATTAGGGACAACACCTGAGACTACGACATTGGCGATGGGCATGCCTGTTGCCAATGACCTCATTGCCGACGTCACATGGGTCATTGGCGACGAGCGTGTCTATCAGCAATGACATATTTTCTTGTAGCGAGTTCTTGTATTGGACACTAATGATGATGTTCTTGTAGTGAGTATTTGTATTGTACTTGTTCTTGTTATGGCAGCCATTCATTCACGAATCCAAACGGTGGAAATAAACCCCCTTATGTAGTTTAATATGGAGAAGCCCGCAGTTTAGTTCTGCAGAGCCAAAAAATGACAAAAATGTATTTCCCTTCTGCAGTTTAGTTCTGCGGATTGGGCCCATACAAAATACTATATTTTATTAAGTATATAATAACCAAAATGACACCGTTTTAAGAATATTATCCATCTGCACAACTAAAGTGCAGACGGTAAGTTTTATTGATTTCTTTCGTTTGTTATATTGTATACTTGTAGATGCGATTATTACCAGCGAAGATGCAAACTTCGAGGTCCTTGCTGCAACCAAATCTTCATATGCCGTCACTGTGACAATGAATTCATGGTTTTTCTCTCCTTCTTTCTTCCTCTCTAGACATCGTCAATATTGCAACCATCGCCTAGTAAATATGTTATAGATCATATTTACTGGGAATTATTATCACAGTATATATTTACCTAGAAAGTGACCCGACTAGAATAATCAATTAAACCCACCCCTGAGGGCCTGAGTCTGAAGGGGTTGGGGTCTGGCTAAGCTGGCATTGATTATTTTTGGTGGGGCAACTAATCTACTACAAGGAGGCTCCTCTGCTGCTGGTGGCGCACACTTGTGTTAAATGACAAACTTGTACATTTTGTGTCTCTACTCTGGGAAGCAACTGCCCTTTTCCCCTTTTGTTATTTATCCCTTCATCATCATCATCATTATCATTATCCCCAATCTTCATTCCCCCCACCCCGCGCGCGCGCGCCCCCACACACACACACACATATATATATATATATGGGAGTCATATGTAATAGGTTCATATATGTCTTTATCTTATGATATACTTTTTGAATAGTTGATAAAAAGCTTATTTGAAGGTGAGATTGAAGCGTAAATATCACAAGTATGACTTTTACTGCTTTTTTTTTTAATATGAGGACCCCACATAGTCAGCGTATTGTCGGTTGTTTAAATAAAATAAATTTTAATATTAAATAATCTTAAATAGGACATGAAGCTCTTACAATTTGTTAAAAAAAAAAAAAATACCAATAGGGACAAGCTCTTAAGGCTTGTAAAAAAAAAAAAATGAATAATGGAACAAGCTCTTACGGCTTGTATAAAATAAATAAATAAATAAATAAAATCTAATTATAGCTGGCAACCTCTTAAAATCTAAAAAATCTAATAGTGGCACAAGTTCTTTATTTGCTATTTTTTATAACAATATTTGTTATTTTATAAAACAAATATTTTATAATAACAAATAAAGAATATAAAATATTTTATAAAACAAATATTTTATAATAACAAATATTTTATAATTCTTTATTTGTTATTTTTATAAAATATTTGTTATTTTATAATAGGATATAAAATAGGATATAAAAATATTTTTATAATTCTTTATATATAACATATATTTGTTATAAAATATTTTTATAACAAATATAACAATTAATATTTTAATTGTTATATAAAGAATTATAAAAATATTTTATATCCTATTTTATATCCTATTATAAAATAACAAATATTTTTTATAAAATAGCAAATAAAGAATTATAAAATATTTGTTATTATAAAAATATTTTATATTCTTTATTTGTTATTATAAAATATTTGTTTTATAAAAATATTTGTTTTTATAAAATAAAAATATTGTTATAAAAAATAGCAAATAAAGAACTTGTGCTAATTATTAGATTTTTATACGTTTCTAAGAGTGTTATGCCTAGATTTTTTTTTTTTTTTTTTTTTTTTAAGTCCGTAAGAGCTTGTCCCTATTATTTTTTTTTTTTTTACAAATGAAGAGCTTGTCCTTGGCCGGGCATTATTTAATATTAAAATTCATTTTATTTAAACAAATGACAACATGTTGACTATGTGGGTCCCTCATATTAAAATAAAAATTACAAGTTGTATTTTTACGCAGTATATTTATGTTTCAATCCCAACCTTCCAATAAGTTTATCATGATCAAAAAAGGGGTGTGCAGATAAAGACACATAAGAACCTATTACATAAGAAGGCTCCATATATATATATATATATATATATATATATATATATATATATATATATATATATCTAATAAAATACAATTGATTTTAAATTTTTCGTTCATTTAATAAATCATCCTATGGATTCAAAGTTTAGGATAAATCTCATCGTCTATGTAGTTTGGGAGGCATTTTATTACACTTAGTATATATATATATATATATATATATATATATATATATATATATGGGAAATGATCTATAACAACCAGATCATTCCCAGGAAAGGGAGGCTTTAGATAATGATTTCTTTCTATCATTGGCCAATTAGGTGACCAAACCTCTCCTCGACGTAACTTTCAGGCATCGTCAATATTGCAAATAATAATATGAATAATTTTGTCGTCTCAATTATTGATTTAATAATATAAAATATTATGTAGATGATCTTCGTGATAATAATTTAATCAATAATATGAGATATCATGCATGACAATTCTTGTAGCAATAATTGAGTATAACGGAGTGACTTCTTACGTAAGTATTAATAATCAATACCGTGTGCTACTATGCAATCACGAGCATTACTGTACTTTTACCACCGGGTATTTTAACAGTTAATGGTAAAATTTTCGCCGTTATTTTTATAAAAAGATATTTCTATCGTTTTCTAATTCCGACAATAATTCTGTTGTGGGGTCCATTAATGATTGTGCCATCGTACGAATATTCTCCGACAAAAAGAATATTCTCCGATCAAACGAATATTTTATAACAACTTGTTTACTTTGCAAAATTTATAAATATTACCCACAACTATAACATTATATCAAATCCACATCATAATATTCAAAATGATATTTAGAGAAAAATAATCTTTATTTATGAAAGTTGGGGTTTTACAATATCTCTAATTTTAGAACGAAGATAATACTTTTTTTCTGAAAAAGATACAAATTGAACTCTTTTTAAGAGTAACAAGATAGAATGCAACTATATAAATGCTTATATATAATATTTGGTAATTAAAGAAAAGAAAAAGAAAAAATATTATTTTGGGACGAATGAACTTTTCTAAATAAATACGTTTTTGAAGTATGTTTCGTACATATGTTAAAATTGATGCTAGACCACTTATTCTCTTCTACATTAATCACATGCAAGTATTTTTATTCCAATTGATGTTGATGAATTTTTGAATCTGGATTAATTAATTCTCGGGTGTAATTTGTGCATGAGTTTGAAAAATGGTAATTTTGTCCAACAAAAAACTTAGAAGCACCACAAATAAATATTTTAGAGTGTACAAAAATTTGAGAGAGAGAGAGAATATAAAAAAAAATTAGAGAGAGAAGTTAAAAGGAAGATAAAAAAATTATTATATTAAGTAATTTATTTTATTGGATCATAACGATTTGAGAGATATAGTATAAAATTTTTAGAGTGAGAGTGAGGAAAAAAAGTATATAAAAAATTGAGATTAGAAGAATATTTAGAGAAAGCTGAGTGTACAAAAATTTTAGAGTGTATAAATTTTTTTAAAGAGAGTAAGAATATATAAAATATTAGAGATAGTATGTGAAAAAAAGTATAGAAATTAAATATCATAACCAATTTATTTAATTGGATCATAATAATGGTAAGTTTGAAATTTGAAATATGGGTTGACCTATATTTAGCCCATAACTATATGGTTCTAATCTACACAATTCATATTAAAAATAAGTAATGTATAAAGCAATAAAATGAGTAAATAGTTCGGGCTCGATTCTTACTCACTCGACTAAAAGTTCGATTCGAGCTCGATTCGAAATATAAACGATTCAAATATGAACAAATTTTAAAGTTCGATAAATTATTTGAACTTTCTCAAATTGTAATTTTAAAGTTCGGGCTCGATAAATTATTCGAATACGATCATACTTAGATCGTACTCGACTCGGTAGCTAAACGAGCCTCAATCAAACTTTATTTTATACTCAATAAATTTTGTGAACCAAATCTGAGCAACTCAATACTCTGCTCGACTCGACTCGACTTGACTCGGTTTATTTACACCCTTAGTAATATAGTTTTAATTCTTAAATGGAACCATAAATAAATTTTATAACCCAAAATTAACACAATCATATTTTGTGAGACCCAATATAATTTATTATTGAATTTGAATTTCGGAATTATATACTGTAGCTGAGATATTTTCTGTAGTGGTAATTACTACCTCCATTCTTAAAAGATTATCGTTTAAGGTTTTTACACATGGATTAAAAAAGTATCATTTACCAAGTAAAATTTATTTGAAATTCCATCACTACCCCTTTATGAAAAGTTGAAAACTATTAATACAAGGGGGAATTTCTTTGGACAATGAGAGAAGATAGGAGTAATATAGAAAAGTAAATAATTTATTCTCTCGAAAGTTATAAACGACAAATATTTTAGAACAAAATTTTTCTTCTAAAATGATAGTCTTTTAGGAACGGAGAGAGTAATATTCTCTATTCGGATATAGAGCACTTTGAGGAATCCCAAGGAGCGTTAGAGCTTGTTCGCCATGAAGTTAACAATAATTTTTATCGTCAGTGTAAAATTTATACAATTGCAGACTTGAGATGCAACAATTTCATTATGATGACTGTGGGATCTGTAGGTTGGTGTGCCTGTAATTAATATGTGCCTTGTTTATTTTTAATTTTGTTCTGATTGTTTTCTTTAAAAATCTGTTCTATGTGAATTCTGATTTTAGAGTAGTAGGTCAGGAGAACTTCTTTCACTGCCAAAAGCGAGGTATGCTATGATATTTGGCACAATGAGAATACGCAGAATTAAAATGCGGATGAGAAGGGGACATTTTTATCATTTTTTGGCTCCAAATAATTAAACAGCGGGCTCTCCCTATTAAATTATAGACAGAGGTTTATTTCTACCATTAAATTCGAGAATTGACTGTTGGGATTTGTTATAAAAATAATTTTAAATTTACAGGGTTAACTATGAATCGGTACCCATGTATATAAATATCTGAATGTCGTATACCTACGACAAATTCAGTAGTAAATTCTAATAATCCAAGAATCCAACTATAACTGTAATTAAGGTACTCTCTCCGTTTCCAAAAGGATGAGTAAAGTACAATTTGCATATATATTAAGAAAAGTAAGAGTACAAAAAAAAGAGTAAAGAAGTGTCAAATTTATTTTTCCAAAAAATTATATAAAGTGACGAGTACTTTTATTTTTTTTTACTAATAGACCCCACTAAATACATATTTATCCTTATTTTATGTATTTTATCTCATCTTTTTAGAAATAATTTGTATATTTAATTATCTTTTTGGGAGGAAGGGAGTATTTTCTAACAGTTGTTTCCAAGCCAACGTTTTTGAAAAGCTAGCAAATGACGAGGATGAGAGTTCAATTTTAGGTTTACTTGAATACTATTCCCTCCATCCCATTTTGATTGTTATTTTTTTTAAAAGAATATATAAATTATGAAATGTAATTATATTTTATTTAATTAATTAAATTATATATCAAATCTTAATATTATTGTCATAAAATACATTAAAAATATGAAAAACAAATCAATACTCGGTGATAATAATATGAGAAGCTAATTTATTTATTCTTTCTTAAAATCTACAACCTACAAATAAGGAAAATAAATAATCCAATTGTCAAGGTGAAAGATCAAAGAAGCAGCCAACATTGACTTTTTATACTCTCAAGTCTTGAGAAATAAAAATTAAAAATTAAAATGAAACGAAATAGTCTAAGGAGAGGAGCAGAAAATATAAGAGTAATAAATACTTTCTCCCAAAAAAATAGATAGTAAAAAGGAAGAGAGTACTCCAATAATCCAATTGTCAAGGTGAAGATCAAAGATGCAGCAAACATTGACTTTTCAAACTCTCAAGTCGACAAAGAAAAATTAAAATGAAACGACATAGTCTAGGGAGAGGAGAAGACAATATAAGAATAATGATATTAACTAAATCTAAAAAGTTGTGTACACACATTATAAAAAAAATAGATAAAATAGAGATCGAAACTTACAATTGAATATTTTATATATTTTTATTGATAAATAATATCACTACAAAAAAAAAGGATCATTGGTGACGGCGTTTCTACCGTCGCTAATGACCTTTATGTCAACGGGGAGGCCGTCGAGAATGATCGCCGTCGCTAATGCAATATTTCATGGGATAATTTGGTGCGAAAATTTGGCGGTGAAGGGAAAATTCATTGGCGACGGACACATAGATCAAAGGCAACGGGAATGTCGTCGATAATACCTCAATTGCGACGGGGGCATTAGCGACGACAGTGCCGTCGAGAATGAGTTCTTTTAATTAAAACTCTGGTTCGCGACGGCAACGACTCATTTTTTCCTCTCTCATATTTTTCTTTCCCTCTCAAATTCGCCCATTAGTATCTGATTTTCCCACTCAATTCTCAAATTTGCTATATTGATTCTCTTATCTGGTCAATTGAATTCGTCCATTTCCCTCATTTTGCCCAGTTCGCCCATTTCCCTCATCCTCGTTGTAAGCTCCTGCATTTTCCAATTGGCCGCTGCAATTTCGCTGGTCGTGCCTCCGCCCATTTCGCCGTTGCAACTCCAGAGGTTTCGTACCTGCACGTGTACAAGGATTGGGGCTAAAAGGTACTCTCATAACCATGTAAGATTTTCAGTTCATCTCCTCTCTATATATATGTTTTGAATATTTTTGGGGGTCTCTGCTATTTTTGGGGGTCTGTATTTTTTTTATATTCGTGTGTTATTCATATGAGATGTATTTCAAACTAGCAATTATCTTATTCCTAGATGGCTAGATGTCTACCAATTTAGGATGAGCACAAGAGGCCAATATGTTTTTTCCACATTTTGAATATAGTACTATTTGGTTCTATGAATGATTTGGTACACCAAATGTTTCCAAGATTTTTAAAGATTTTAATTTAGAAGAGTTCGGGAAGGTAATCTCATTGTTATTTTCAAAGTCTGAAACCTTAGTGCAATAATGTGAGTAATGGATATTCCATCTACAATATTTTGTTATATTTGCTTCTTGGGCATACACAGGTATTAACATGTTTGGCATCTTTGATCTTTTTGTAACAACTATGATACCATATTAGGAGAAAAAGCAAAATTGGATTCCTCAAAGTTTTGATTTGCACTAGTTTTACCTGATATGTTATGTATGTACGATAATTAAATTGTGGGAGGAAGAATTCAGTATTGGAATTGCATTGGTTTAGAACTTTAGATCTCATAGAAACTTGAAAGAACCCTTTTATCACTCAATAGAACAGTTGTACACATGAAATTAGAGACTTAGCAAAAACAACCTTTAGACCTCACTGCTTCTCAGAACATTTATGATAGAGAGCAAACCTTAATGGTTTCTTAAATTATCTTTTAAATTGTTTCTATATTTGTCAAACACGTGTATTTTAGGGCGATTTTGCAAGATTTTGAGCTAGTTATTGATCTAAGGAAGAGGAAGAAGAAGAGATATTCATGGGTATTGCAATAGTTATTAATCAAAGCTTCATGGGCATTGCAATAATATTCATCCCAAAAAATTCTCAAGCAAAATCTTGGGACTCATTTAATATAGAACAAAAATGTTATTTGACGTTGTATGTCAATTTTTTTAAAAAAGTTTTGAAAGATAATCCTAAAAAGTGGACAAACACAATTGGTATTATCCCTTTTTGCCATTTTTGTTAGCACTACACTTTGGAAAGAGAGAAGAGGAAGACACCAAAAGAAAAAAAGTAAGACCGATACAATAAATAAATAAAAAATATAATATTCAAATATGGATACATCATATATGTATGAAGATACCCATCTTTATTGATAACATTTGAATTTATTTTTAAAAAATTAGTTGGCATTAAAAACACCAAAGCAAAATTGGCATTGAAAACACAAAATAGTATAATGTATAATTAAAGAAAATCAAAATGGGGAGAAATAGAGCCTTTCTCATTACCTAGTAAGCTAGCTTAATTAAGATGAGATCTCAATGATTCTCATGTTAAAAATGTAGCATGTGTACTTTTGGTTGAGATACATCTATTTGAAAGGATCTATAATGCTTTCTCAATATAAATTACCATGTCTTTGTTTCCATTTTGTTACTTAATTAAAATGGTAGCATTGTGTTATTCTAAATATGTTCTAGAGGATTATTTAATATGTTGTCTTATATTTTGTATACTCATGAGAATCGATGAATTAATTTCTTTTATTGTGGTTCATAATTCATTCTCAAGATAGTATTCCTTTTGTTCTAGGAAAGAGTTCAATTTCATATGTGCATATTTTCATATAGTTTAGGAAGCTTAGAAACCCGTTTGAGATTCACTTAGTAGGAGTGAATCTCAAATAGTCCCCGTTTTGGGACTGTTCTTGTATGTTTCGATCTCACTTAGGTCGGTGTTAACGACTTGAGCACGTCTTTATATTCTTTGAATTTTCGGTCAGTATATATCTCTTGATGTTCTTCAGGTGCATATTTAGACTACGATGTTAGTCTATTTCGTGTACTTGAAGACCATGGGGAGGTGCTGCCGAAATTTCTGAAAAATTTAAAGATGTGTTCAAGTTGTTGGCATCAGTGAGGCGACACATCCGGGAATGGGATAGAAGCCTGACCCGTTAGAGTGGGAGATGAAGTTAGGAAACTCGTAAACTTGCATATACATTAACTTGGAGACTTGTTTGTGTTTGTCTAACTTTCCATATATATAGCAGATAGTTGTCCAAGATGTATGTTGATCGAAGTTTGGTGGAACGTAGGGTAGCCAATGATAGGAGTGGGCTTAGCTCTGAGTATCGTAGTGGGGTTGAACAGTTTCTTAACTTCGCGTTTGAGCAAGTCAGCGGCGATGAGATCAGATGTCCTTATAAGAGGTGTGTGAATGAAGTGTGGAAGGAAAGGAGTGATGTCGTATGCGACTTATTTGCGTATGGGTTCAAGCTGGGGTTATCGACATGGATCTATCATGGAGAAACTTTGGTTGGATGAACATGAATCGAACCAAGGAATCCGGAGGTGTGAAACCTTTTTGACATCTTAACATGATATTCAAGTCATTGGTTCATACTTCGATGGAATCTGAGATAGGGATGGCGATGCCGAAGCAAGAGCCGAATGACGGGGCTAAGGGTTTCTATGAGTTATTGCATGAAGCAATGACGACGCCACTCGTATATATCGCAACGAAAAAAGCACACCGTCTTATCTGCCGTGACTAAGTTTTACACTTCAAGAATGAAGCATGATATCAGTAGAGAGAGGTTTTAATGAACTGTTAAGCATTGTGAAGGAGTGCTTACCTGCAGGCAATAAGTTACCAGAGTTGTACTATGATGTGAAGAAAATGGTCAAAAGGCTCAATCTAGGGTATGAGAAGATTGATGCTTGTGAGAATGACTGTATGTTGTATTACGGTGATGTCAATAAAGATAAGAGGTCATTTGATATTTATGGTACAAGTAGATACTATGAACATCGCAAGAAAAAGGGAAAAGACGTGCCGAGAAAGATCTTACGTTACTTTCCCATTGCCCCGAGGCTTTAGCGGTTGTTCATGTCAACATATACCGCCGAGGATATGAGGTGGCACTCTACACGGGACATAGTCGAAGGTCAACTGATGCACCCGGCAGATGGGCTTGAGTGGAAAAATTTTGATAACAATCACCCCTCGTTTGCTGAAGAGGTTCGCAATGTAAGGCTTGGACTTGCTACGGATGGGTTTAATCCGTTTAACAGGCCTTACACAAAGCCCTACTCAACTTGGCCGATGATTATTGTGGTGT
This sequence comes from Panax quinquefolius, assembly GCA_020205615.1. NCBI lineage: Eukaryota > Viridiplantae > Streptophyta > Magnoliopsida > Apiales > Araliaceae > Panax > Panax quinquefolius. The sequence continues at coordinate 90,812,858 of CM035166.1, forward strand.
ATAACCTCCCACCTTCGATGTGCATGAAAGATCCCTACATGTTCATGCCTTTACTGATTCCGGGTGATAAGAGTCCGAGTAAAGACATCAATGTATACCTCAGGCCGTTAGTTGATGAGTTGAAGATGTTGTGGGAAAAGGGGTTCAAACTTATGATGTATCTCTTAAGCAGAACTTTGACATGAGGGCAGCTTTACTGTGGACAATAAATGACTTCCCGACGTTAGGAATGATCAGTGGATGGTCGACTCACGGGGGCTTGTCATGTCCCGTGTGCATGGGGTCAGTTAAAGCTATGCGGCTCAAACATGGGGGGGAAATGAGTTTCTTTGCAACATCCAGACAGTTTTTGCCGATTGAACATCGTTATCGACGGATGAGTAGACAATTCAATCAAAAAATAGATAAACGTCAAGTACCTGGCCGTCTTTCTGGGTCAGCAATGTTGAGTTGGATTAGTCGTTTGAAGTTTCCACCTCCAGGGAAGAATCACATATTGGAGCGAGCTTATGGTTACGGCAAGGTTCACAACTGGACACACAGATCCATATTCTTTGACCTACCTTATTGGGCTACACTCTGCATCTGTCATTGTTTAGATCCGATGCATACTGAGAAGAACGTATTTAATAACATTTTTTATACAGTCCTAGATGCCAGTGGTAGAACAAAGGACAACAACAAGTCGAGACTTGATTTGGTAGAAATGAACATTAGGGAAGATCCGTGGTTGTATCGGGAGGGGGTAAAGGCAGTAGAACGCCTAAAAGTCGAATATACTTTGACCAGGGAACAGTTGATATTGATATGTAATTGGATTAGTGGACTGAAGCTCCCAGATGGATATTCTTCAAATATAGCAAGGTGTTGTAAAGTCGAAGAGCTGAAGTTTTGGGGTCTCAAAAGTCATGATTGTCACGTATTCATGCAGAAGTTGATCCCTGTGGCATTTATCGACTTGTTATCGAAACGTGTGGTTGAAGCACTGACAGGGCTTTCTAATTTCTTCAGAGATCTATGCTTGACGGAGCTTCAGCTCAAAGACATAGATAAAATGGAGATGCAAATAGTGGAAATAATGTGCAAGTTAGAAATGATCTTCCCTCCATCCTTTTTTGATTCAATGGAGCATTTGCCTATTCACTTGCCATACGGAGCTAAGTTTGGCGGTCCCGTGCAATATAGATGGATGTATCCATTCGAGAGGTAATGACATTAATATTTTTAATATGGTAAAATGATCATTCTTTTTTGCTAATCTATATATCACATAGGTATATGCGACGTCTAAAGCAAAAGGTGAAGAATAGAGCCCGTGTAGAGGGTCAATTCTTTGAAAAGGTATGTTATGGAGGAACTTGTTAATTTACGCTCATTGTACTTTTGAGTAGGATGTTGACGAAGCACAATCGCTACGTCAAAATCAGTACATTGCAAGACGAGGAAAATGGGGAATTAACGGCATTTAGTCATCCTGTAAGCCCATTCGACGGTAAAAAAAGGTGATTCTTGACCGATAGGGAGTATGCAACTGCCACATTGTATGCACTTGTCAACATGAATGAAGTAGCGCCATACATTAAATAAGTAGTCATAACTATATATGTCTGGTATAACTGTGTCAATTTCCTTTACAAAAACATTGAGTATATAATTGTGTTGCAGTCAATATGATGTTGAAGTACATGAAGCGAATCCGAGTATATCAGATGGGGATTTGCAAAATTTGAGAAATGGAGAATTTGTGCAATGGTTTAAAGACCATGTAAGTCTAACCTTTACAAGTTCAATAAATCTACCATCATAGATTTATTCTTATGGCGTAATTAACTTTAAAATATGTTGTGTTAATGTACATTAGGTCCTCACAGATGAGTTAGCTGACAATCGACTAAAGCTTATAAATGATGATACGAAAGATCTGTAGATACTTTATACGTATTTGCATTGTCGTGATTCTGATTTAAGTGTTGTGATATTGGGGATGTCGCTCACTTGATTTACGGTGTTGTGGTGAAAGGTAGCTGCTACGATAACATTTGGGATGACTGGTATGGACGATTGCTAGAAGTTATCGTTCTCAAATATTGGGGTCATAAAGAATTAGTTTGCTTCAATTGTCATTGGTTTGATGTTGAGAATGGAGTTAAAATAGATAAAAAATCAGGACGGATGACTGTTAACGTTAAGTCAAAACTAAGACTGATGACTGGTATGGACGAGCCGTTTATTTTAGCAAGTCAAGCAACATAGGTGTACTATGCGCGGAGTGTTAAGACTCCTGCAAGCCCATGGCATGCTGTTATAACCACCAAAGCCTGTGATTTTTAAGGCACAGCTCCTCGTCCAGACGATGAACCTTTACAAGTCGAGTCTACTAGTGTCACACCTGCTGATGTGATAATTATTAGTGAGTCTAGTGAAGAAGAGGATGATGTTGTCGCTGTCGAAAGTGAAGACGATGTTGTTGAGGAGGTAGATATAATTGAAGAAATCGTTGAGGATGACGAAGATGGTGATGACAACGATAGTGAAGATCTACTGCTCGAAGATGACGATTCTGATATTGATGGCTTTGATGATATAAATGATTAGGAGTATGTACTCTTTATATCCTTTTAGTTGTATTCAAATGTAATAGTTGTATCCTTTTAGTTGTATCTACGTGTTGTATTCAAATGGCATAGTTGTTTCCTTTTAGTTATATTCAAATGGCATAGTTGTATCCTTTTAGTTGTATCTACATGTTGTATTCAAATAGCATAGTTGTATCTAAATGATATTTGTGTTTGTATCCTTTTAGTTGTATCCGCATATTATCTTCTTGATGATGATTTGACAGTATATATACAGATATGGCGCGTAGACCACACGATGATCGTGGTGGGCGTGCTGGTAGTTCGTGCCGTAGGTAGTGGAGGTAGTCTTTGGTGATGATCGGTAGAATCATCGTGTATAATTACAAGTTTTTTTGTTATACATCTTATTGTTTTTAATTTTATATAATATTAACATTATATTCGAGAATATAAATAGTGTTGTATTTCACTACATAGGTGATCGACGTAAGCCTCTGCGGGGACTAGCACGTGGATTGCTAGGGAATCCCCCCAGGCGCCGCTTATATGTCGTGTCGTGACTACTACGTAATATATACATTATGTTTGTATTAATTATTTAGTTCTTTTATATATTCTTTGCAATTTGGAAATTTAACCGCCTTCATTTTTAGTATCCTTGATGCGACGCCAAGGAACACGTTGCTTGGGATCGTCCGCAACCGATTCTCTAGCCCGTGGATGAGGTGGGCGGATGTGGATGACCGCACACGTGGGCTGAGTTTAGGGTAAGATGTCATTCATTCATATTTAGTTTTAATTTTTGCTTTTGAATATTTATTTATCGCTTTGCTTTATGTTGTCTATTAATTAAGTAATTGTTGATATTTATATGTTGTATTGCAGAGATATTATCGTTTCGAGGAATGAGGCAAGAAGCCCACTTAGAAGACCTTTTCTGAAGTATCTCGAGATGAATTAGCACAAGTGGTCTACATGATTTGGAAGAAGAAGGCCTGGACTAAGATGGCGGATGGATGAGACACTTAGAGATGTCGGCCAGATTTTATTGTTGTTGCGGTGTGGGAGCAGATGTGCGATATTTGGGAGGGTGAAGCGTTCAAGAAGATGTCGACACAGTATAGTTGCCCGACAATGAGTCGTCTCCCCCCACCCGTGAGGTCGAGTCGTCACGACCTCTCTGAGGAGAGACTCGAGGTGAGTCTAAAGCAAGCAAACCTTCCCGCCTCGAGTTTTGGTGGCACGCTCACTAGAAGAAAGGTGATTGGTGGTTATATCTCACCAGAAAGGAGAGCACATCATGATGTAAGTAATTTAATTATTTTATTTAGTATGTATTTGATGGCTTTGAAATCCTTTTATATTCTTTTAGCAAAATAATTGCTTTTCACCTATTTCTGTGTTTTTTCAGACACGGTTCGAGGACCTTTTCGTGGTCCTAATGACCGAGAGGTGACACTCCAGGTGGGCGTCTTTGTGCTTGTGACGAGGAGATGGAGGACTGGCTGCAGGCTATAGGGGGGCCGAAGAAGGGTAGAATTGTGGGCATTCCCCGTGTCCCAGCCTATACTATAGTCCCTGCTGCGAGATCTCGACGTCGCCCACCCATCGGAGGTAGTGGTGTGAGTGGATCAGGCGCCGACCCTTCATTATCCGACGACTTCTTCAGGCGGATCATTGAGGAGTGCATGACGAGCAGTGTCGTGTAGTCAGGCGCACCATCACGCGAGCGGATCTACCAGCTTGCTCAGGAGGTTATCCATGGCTCCATAGATCCTACAGCTGCCGTTGACGACCTCATAAGTGTAGTCCGGGAGGAGGCCATCCGTGTATGTGCAGTTGTCTTGGCCAACATCTTTCCTCCACATATTCGACAGGTAAAATTTATTATTGTTGTATTTCCTTATTTGTAATTATATTGCTTATATAAACTGTCAAATAGCCAACACATAGGCAAAAAACCGAAAAAGAGGTCAAAATCCGCATCAGCCGTCCGAATGACACGCAAACACACACATAGCACCGCGTAGGTAATAGACACGCATTAAAACTGACGGGACTCGATTCCGACATACGGAGACCGAGTTATCGCCTAGTTTGCAAAATTAGCCAATACTTAGGCAAAAAGCCAAAAAAGAGGTCAAAACCCGCATCTTACGTCCGAATGACACGTAAACACACACATAGCACCGCGTAGGTAATAGACACGCGTTAGAACTGACGGGACTCGATTCCGACATACGGAGACCGAGTTATCGCCCAGTTTGCAAAACTTGCCAACACTTAGGCCAAAAGCCGAAAAGAGGTCAAAACCCGCATCGGCCGTCCGAATGACACGCAAACACACACATAGCACCGCGTAGCTAATAGACACTCGTTAGAACTGACGGGACTTGATTCCGACATACGGAGACCGAGTTATCGCCCAGTTTGCAAAACTAGCCAACACTTAGGCAAAAAGCCGAAAAAGAGGTCAAAACCCGCATCGGCCATTCGAATGACATGCAAACACACACATAGCACCACGTAGCTAATAGACATGCGTTAGAACTGACAGGACTCGATTCCGACATACGGAGACTGAGTTATCGCCCAGTTTGTAAAACTAGCCCACACTTAAGCAAAAAGCCAAAAAAGTGGTCAAAACCTGCATCGGCCGTCCGAATGACATGCTAACACACACATAGCACAGCGTAGCTAATAGACACGCGTTAGAACTGACAGGACTCGATTCCGACATACGGAGACCGAGTTTGAGTCCCAATTTGCAAAACTAGCCAATACTTAGGCAAAAAGCCAAAAAGAGATCAAAACCCGCATCGGTCGTCCGAATGACACCCAAACACACACATAGCATCGCGTAGCTAATAGACACGCGTTAGAACTAACGAGACTCGATTCCGACATACGGAGACCGAGTTTGAGTCCCGTCCGCCTAACTTGAAGAACACAAACTAAAATAATGTAAATATGTTTTCATTTTGATTTTGTTATTAATATTTTAATTTTGTAGGGTCTTGTTGACGAGACTCGTGGAGGTGGAGGCACTGCTGATGATCATCGAGCTGATGACGAGCAGCCTCCTCCAGTACAGAGCGATGACCATCGAGTTGATGACGAGCAGCCTCCTCCAGTACAGGGTGATGACCGCCGACTCGATGACTTGGAGACAGGTGACGGGTTGTAGTTAGTTTAGTTTATGTTATATTCTGAGTTTCATGAATGTATTTGTACAGTTTTTGAGTTGTACCGATGACCATTATATTTTTTAGCTATTTATTTGATTTGGGTTACTAGTTTATAACATGTATAGTTGTGATTTGATGGTTGTTATTAGTTTATAACAGGTGTATATTTGTAAATGAACAGGGAAATTTTGAAATTTTAAAAAAAAATCAAAATTTATGTTGTCATTGCCGACGGGGGTAATGGCGACGGCTATGCCATCGCCAATGACATATAGCGACAGACATGAGTTTAAGGACATTGCCAACGGCGTCTAAAGCATTATTGACGGCTATGCCGTCGGGAATGAGTTTTCTCTCAAAAAGTCTATAGGGTCTTTGCCGACGGCCGTGCCGTCGGTAGTTACATTCTGTCGTCGCTAATGACAACCGTTGGTAATGACAATGATGCCGACGGCTGACGATGGGAAACGAGCTCGATGACACGTGGGACTGGCAACGCGATCGTGGCGGTGCCCATCGTCAATGACCTCAATGCAAGCGACACTAAGGCTATCAAGCGTGGCAAGCGATCGCCGTCGGCGATATTTGGTTTTCTTGTAGTGTACTCTCTTCCTTCCTAAATAAATGACGTTTTAGGGAGTTTAAATTTTTTTAATATATTTCACGTTAACAAATTTCTATGAAGCATTAATTATAATTTTTTCTCTATTGCCTTCAAGTATCTTTCTATCTCATTTATCTAGGTAATTTTATACATATTTTCTTAATTAATGCAAGGATAATTGTGGTAATACATATCAATCTTAATGACATAATTGGAGCCAATAAATGACTTCCTTAATAAATGTGAACCCCTTTAAAACGCCACTTATTTAAGAATGGAGAGAGTATATAAGTTCTACTCTTGATGAACAATTTTTTTGTGTATAGTAAGTACATATTACTCCCTGCGTCCCTTAATATAAAATTTTTTAGAGTTGTGCACAATTATTAAAGAATAATTGTATAGCATTAAATATAATATCAAATGTTTATATTGTCCTTGTATTAGAAAAAGAGATTGTTACTACTACCTTCGTTCCTAAAAGATTATCGTTTAAGGTTTTTGCACATGGATTAAAAAAATATCATTTACAAGTAAAATTTGTTTGAAATTTCATCACTACCCCTTTATGGGAAGTTGAAAACTATTAATATAAGGAAGAGAATTTCTTGGGACAATGAGAGAAGGTAGGGGTAATATAGGAAAATAAATAATTTATTCGCCTCAAAAGTTGTAAATGACAAATATTTTGGAATAAATTTTTTCTTCTAAAACGACAATCTTTTAGGAACGGAGGGAGTATTTATTAGACAAAAAATATTGAGAAAACCAAAGTTATATTTAATACTTTGGGTAATATTGGAAACTAAGCAATTAATGCTTCCTTGGAATTCTAAAATGTCATATATTAAGGGAATTTTTTTCCCTAAAACATCTTATATTAAGGGACGAAGGGGAGTATTATTTAAAATATACTCCCTCCGTCCCAAGATAAAAGTCCTGGTGGATTTTTTTACGCATATTAAGAAGAGGAATGAAATGACAAAATTATCCATAATAATATGTCATTAATTATTTTCAATATAGGTGAGAGAGTGACTTTCTAACTATTCAATTCAAAATATTCTATCTCCATACTTATTAAATATGGAGAGAGAATTAGAATAAGAAAAGTATGGGATATTTAATGCTACGAGCATAATAGGAAAAAATGTGTAAAAATTTGATTATTAAAGGAAAGTGGACATTTAACATGGGACTACCCAAAATAGTACTGATCCCTCCATCCCTTTATATATGAAGTTTTAGAGTCTTTTTTTCCCAAAATATTTGACGTTCTACAATACCAAGAATATTTTGGCTATTTGTTTCCTTCTCTACCCTTCCTTCTCCACCACCATTAATGGTTATTTTCTCTGTTTTCAAAAGACAGCAAGCTACTACAGATCCGACCAATTATAGGCAGCAAACTACTACAGATCCGGCCGATTATAGACAACAAGCTACTATAGATCCGCCATTATATAGGCAGGCTATCACCAAATGTAATGTAAGGCGAAAAGCAGAACAAAAGCAGAATCGAGGCGAGATTAATTAAAATCATCGTCTCGTAATGTAATCGAGACAAAAGGGAGCTCAATTTTGGTTAATAAGAAATAATATTGAGGCTATCTGTCAAAATCAATGAAGTTTTATACTACAAAAAGGGGGAAAGCACATTTGCCTTTTAATCTTCTTTATAACGAACGAACGATAATTATTGATTTCTTTGTCGTTTTGTAATAAAGTTTACTACAGATCCGGCCGATGAAGAAATTACTACAGATCCGGCCGATGAAGAAATTACTACAGATCCGGCCGATGAGACATTAAGGGAGCTCAGAGAGAGAGAGAGGGGGCTTTGATTGAAGCTTTGACAGACAAAGAAATTACTACAGATTCGGCTGATCCGACCGATCACTACTAGAAAAATAAGAATACGTGACGGAATTTTGTGACAATTTTTAAAAACAATCACAAAAGATAGTAATTTGTGATGGACTTTTTAAGCAATCATAAAATAATAGTATATATGATGACTCTTAGTAATGATTAATCTTGCCATCAATGTATTATAATTGTGATGGTCATGTCAATCACACCAATTTTTTCACGCAAATTAAATTTTCTTTTTGTGATGCACTAAGTCATCACTTATAGATATACCCTTTTCGTGATTGCATTTAAGCTATCACTAATATTTTAATGTAAGAAATAATCAAAATAATATTTTATGACGGTCGTGACAATCATTAAAAAAGATAGATTTTTGTGACGACTTGTATTTGCAATTACAAAAAGATGGTATTTTGTGGTGGAATTTTCAAGCCATCACAAAACAATAAAATATATGATGGTTCTTAGTGATGACTAATTTTACCATCATTAATTATAAAGTATTTGTGACTGCCATTGCAATCACCAAATCTTATGTGAAAGTAATTTTGTTTAGTAAGTCAACTCACATATGTTTCCTTTTATATTTTGTTTTAAAATTATAATCATGATCTGGACTTTGGTGTAGTGGTAATACTCGTTATTTAGTTTACAAATGGGAGAAGGTTCGAATCCTACAAGTATCATTTGATACAATTAATATAGATACAATTAATACAGTGAAATAAATTATACGTAAATAGATATTCACGTTCTTATATTTGATCCCTAAAGTCTTATTTTTTTTGTGATGACTTTGACAATCACAATAGATTACGTGTTAATGTGATTGTATTAATCATCACAAAAGCACTAAGCGTTTGCGTGATTGCCAAAACCATCACGTAAAACCTTTCATGATGGGCGTATACAAGACGGCCATTGTGATGCTTAAAGCCATCACGTAAACTTTTCATTATGGTTTTCCTATTTTTTGTGATGAATTTTGACCATCACAAATGACCATTTATGAAGCTTTCGTCTCACTTGCAAAGGCCTCAGTTTTAATTGTTGGATCTGAAGATCGAAGATGAAGAGGATAAATGTAGCGAGAATGGCGAACTTAAGGCAACGAGAGGGTGGGATCTGAGTCTGGTGTTAATGGAGGATTAAATGAGATCAAAGTATTAATTAAGGGTAAAATAATAAAATTGTATCTATTCTTAATCTATGTGAAAATATTTAAAACGTCAGATATAATGGGATGGAGGGAGTAATAAAGACTTTTATCATGGGACGGAAAAAATACTAATTAATTACATCGGAAAAGTAAATAGAGAAAACTAATGCACTCAAGTCAACGTACACAAGTTGACATTTTAAATTAATTCCCAAAACCTAGATGAATGTACATTACCAACTGGGAGGAATCAAACAGCTGGAATCATTACTAGCTCAAAGAATTTGCAGCTACATTTACACTCCTTCCAAGAACTTGCATGCCTATTTACATAGCATTTATCATCAAATTAATTAACAACCCACACACACATATATAACAACAGAGAGAAAAGTAGAGAAAAAGAGAGAGAAGAAAGAAGATGGAGAGCAAACATTTTAGCCACATTCATAATCTTTCTCCTCACCAAATCCCGGAAGGGAGCCAAATCTGTTGCTCAGGCTGTAAATTTCATGGGTCAGGCACAATCTATGTGTGCTGGCACTGCAATTTCTTTCTTCATGAACAATGTTTTAACGCTAGTCGCTCAATGCAACACCCTTCTCATCCAGCTCATCCTCTAAACCTAGTCTCGTATCCAACTTACCCTTCTAATTCCATTTTTTGCGATTCTTGCAAATTAGTCGGATCAGGCTTCACCTATAGTTGTTCCTTTGTGAGTTTGACCTCCATGTCCATTGCGCCTACAATTCTTATAACAATCCTTCCGAAAATCACCCTATCCCAAATGAAACTCGTGGCTTTAATCCTCCAATAAGTCATACTAATCCTCATCAACATGCTAATACATCTCAAAATGCCCTAGCCAAGCCAATGAATCTTCTCCAAATAAGCCTAATTTGGATCCTCAATCCGTTGCCTCACCAAAAGCTGATGATGAGAAAAAAACAAGCGAGACGAAGCATTTTAGCCATGAGCATCCCTTGCAACAAACTAAATTGAAAGAAAAAGATACAATACTTTGTTCAGGCTGCGACGATGTCATTTCTGGTCCAGCTTACACGTGCAACCAGTTTCCATGCAATTTCAACCTCCATAAATCATGCTTTCAATTAACACAAGAGATTCAACACAAGGCTCATCCAAATCACCCTCTAACCCTAATTCTATTGCCTCCGGGATATAATGGTGATTCTGCTTGCAATGGCTGTCTTAGAAACTGTTTTGGCCTAACTTATAATTGCTCGGCCTGCGACTATAATCTCCATGTTGAATGTTCTTCGCTTCCCACAGCAGTGAGGCACCTTTTCATAGTGGACACCCTCTCTCTTTTCTATAACTCGCCATATAAAAAGGTGGGAGAAGAAAATGAGTTGATATTCGAATGTAGTAGATGTTTTCTAGTTGCGCCAGATGAATCTTGGGTTTACTATTGCAGAAAATGTGATTATGGAATCCATACCTATTGTATGACTCCTGACTTCTAGTAAAATGTCAGTAATCGGAAGATCAGAATTGGATCAAGTTGCAGAATTTGAATAAGATGTTTTTACAGCCAAGTTTCTCCTCCATGAATAATATAGATTTAGATTATTAAAGGATAACACTATTTTCTTTGGCTGGATCATATCAATTTTTGGCTGGAACTTGTCATGTGCAGATTGTTGAATTTTTATTAACTTCAAATTTCAAAGTCAAGTATTATAATAATTTACGTATATACTTATCTTAGTAATTATTATTTAACTTGGTCTTTTAATTGGTTTTGAAAGCCTTGGCAGTAGGGTTTTGAAAGCCTTGGCAGCAAGTTACTTTGTTAACCACGTTTGAAGAGTAAGTTGTTGTAATGGCCAAGTCTATTATAAATATCTATGTTCACTCTAGAGAGAAACACACAACATAAATGTTATTTAAAAGGTTTATAGTTTGTCCGTAATTGGTTTTTCCTGCTGTTTGCTCCATAAGAAAAGTCAGTTTCTCAGGTCTTATATTGCAAACATTCAAATCATTCTTAGTTTTAATTTCCATCTTTCTTTTAATACACATTGATATATACAAATTAATTTTACATTTTAATATTCCTATTTTTATGAATTTATATGTACATATGTATATTTTATTTAACTAATATATTTTATTTTATTTAGTAAGAGAGAATATTTTATTTATCTTTTGATCAAGTAAATAATAATTGTTTCAGCTTTTTAATATTAAAATGGATTCTAGAAACTTATCATGATAGAGCTGGAGTCAATTTAGAGATAAAGGGATAAGAAAGAAAAAGGAAGATCAAGTTCAATGTACTTAGATTATATTATAATTTATTTTTTCTATAAATAGAGAGTTCATACCAATATTCCAGTGAAATGATATTAGATGAAGCGCAAACCTTAAGGAATTTTTAATCATTTCAGGAATTATAGAAACAATACTTACCCTAGCAAGTTTAAATTTAGGAATGTGAAATGAAATAATATCACTTATGTGACGTCCCCAAAATAGGTATACATCACCCATTCTGAGTCGCCAAATACATGATACAGAAACAAATACAACCCGAAGAATACAATTGTCGCAGTGCAAAATACGACAACACATATATATTGTGAGTTTAAATACAAATATTGTCTAATAAATAAAGATATCTAAACTCAAAAGGAGTCCTCATTACAATTATTGATATACTATTTTACAAAATAGTGAGGACTACTAAAACAACTATCCTGAACTATCACCCCATACCCTGACTAGTTCCTGCTATGTTCTCACCTCCTAAGAAGAAAAATGGAACAAAAAGGAAAAGGGTGAGCTCAACTAGCCCAGTAAAGAATATTATGACTAAGATTGTGACGCCACCAAAACAGGTCCATTTCATCCAACCCATTCTGAGTCGCCAAATACATGGTACAAAAACAAATACAACTTCATGAATACAATTGTCGTGCAAAATCGATAACACATATCTTGTGAGTTTAAATACAACTATTATCTAATAGACGTATATAAAAACTCAAAAGGGGTCCTCATTACAATTATTGATACGCTTATTTCACGTAGAATAGTGAGGACTACTAATGCAACCATCTGGACCGTTAATCCATTCCCCACTAGTCTCAAATTTATATTCTCATTTCACGAAGAGAACGGTGAAAGAAAGAAAGGGTGAGCTCAACTAGCCCAAGAAGAAAAAATATTACGACTAAGATAATATACAACAAATTATCATTAGTCTTCAACAGGAAAAATCGATAAAATATAATAGACAACAAGTTTTATATCAACAATCGCAATGGAATAAGCAATCCATTTAAGAGTCAGTAGAGAGAAAGAATTCTACTATCTTCTAAGATTTAAAAGTCCATCATCAATATTTTAACCTCGTAACAACAATCAATATTCATTTTAATCAAATATTCATCTTTGCACTACAAAGTGCCAAAGATATTTATTTGTATCACCAGTTAGTCGTGTTCATCTCACACACTGCTCATTTGCACTACTGGGCCAAAGATATTCATTAGGTAATCATTCATCTTTGCACCACTAAAGCAAAAGATATTCATCGATTAATCATTCATCTTCGCACTACAAAGCCAAAGATATTCGGTGATATCATCATTTAGGACCCGAGGATGATGAAAAATATTTTAAAGAAAAGCGAATCCAAGTGAGATAATAGAACAAATATTAGGATTTCAGACACGGTTTTATCCAAGTTCAATAATACCTCATAATAACCAATTTTGAAGCAGAATTCAAAAATAAAGATCAAAACATGGATACAATCAAAGATAGTAACCATATTAGACATTTTGAATAAAAAGAAGAAAATTTTATTTTTCGGTGAATAGTGTCGTATTCGTGAATAGTGCCGTATACGTGAATAGTAACTCCGACACAAAAAGTTCCAAATTTGATAAAAAAAAAAGTTCATACCAATATTTTGGCATAATGATATTGAAGAAAATATCATTTTAAGAAGAAAATAACATCCTTTTCCTCAAAAAGATAATACTTCTGGCTGGAATACTGGATATAGTGCTGAAGGAACTTGCACCGTATAGCAACACTCAAAGTATCAAAATACTCACAAGAATACGCTCGATAATATAGAGAGAGAGAAAGAGAGAAAACTTATGAATTCTGGTGTGATATTTAATTCTAACTAAGCACCCTATTTATAAGAAAATGCTTAGAACGCCATAGAAGACTAACCTGCTACCTGATGGCTTTACCTGTTACTATTGCCATCCACCACATTTGAGATTCAATTGAGCACATTTCTCACCAACCAATTCTAGAATTTTCCAAAATGTTTTATCATTTAAACAATAATCAGAAACTTTAATAATTCATAGAAAATAACCTGTTTATCAGAAAAATACGAATTTTATGTCCATTCCATACGAAATCGAATTTTCTACAACTTTGTAGCTTTGAGTTTTTCCAAATTCCAAACAGAAAAATACCCGAAATCCACAAATGGATGATTTTTAAATACTTCCAATCCGATAAAATACTGATAAAATACTTCAGCATTAATTCCTTCATTAATAACCACATAAATAAATCCATCATTTATATCCGCATAAAAATAAATAATTCCTTATCATATGAATCAATAATTAATTATTCACAAATAATATTACAGAATCACATTTATGACAACCAGGCTGTTCCCAGGAAAGAAGGTGCTTTCCGAGAAGGATTTCTCCTTACTGGCGCGCAATTAGGTGACCAAACCTCTCCCCGATGTAACTTTCTAGACATTTCCAATACTGCTATCTAATAATATTATTCAAATAATATAAATTATTAGTCTGATAATGGAGATACTGTGCAATGACAAATATTGAACAACAATAATATAAAATATCAACGTAGCAATTATTGAATCAATAAAATAAAATATTGAATAAGAATTCACTGTAACAATTATTGAGTAGTGCTTCTTTACGTAAGGATCAATAATTCAACAATACTGCATAACAATACAAAGTATAATCAAGCAACCACGCCAGACAGCGTCGTATTTTAACCACCGAAAGTATTCCAATGATCTTAACCAGAATAACTACGCCGTTATTTAATTTTGTCGTTTTCTTCATCCGACCGTTATCCGTTATGGGGCCCACAAATGGATGCGCCGTCGTACGAACATTCCCTGACAAAAAGAATATTCCACAACCAAACGAATATTCCCCGACAATTGAATATTTTATAACCACTTGCTTATTTTGCGAAATTTGTACATTTCACCCATAACCAAAGTATTATATCAAATTAACACCTTATTATTCACAATAATAATTAGAGAAAATTTGATTTTATTCATTAAAAAAATTGGGGTCTTACAAAGATAATGTGGGCCTAAGTGAAAAATTAGGGTTCACATGACCAAATTAAATTCAATGCACATTTAGGGTTCCACGACCTCTTTAAATGTGCAAATTAGGGTTCGCATAACCTAATTAAATGAAAACGGAGAAGTCAGAAATAAATGTGCTAGACCCGGGAGAAGCCTCCACGTGTCCCGAGGCAGAAGGCTCATGGAGGCGGCTCATTTTGGGAATTGATTGAGGGATTGGATTGGTGGCTAGAAGGGCAGGGCAATATGGGCATTACTCCGATCATTAAAGGGTATTTCTGGAATTTTCCTGAAAGCGTGTGCCTGACACATGACCACTTTTCAGAAAACCCTATAAATACCCTTTCCATTCCATTGGGAAAGGGGGATCTCTCTTCAGATACAGGACTTGAACTCTTTTGGTGACTTAAGGCTTGGATATTCCACCTAAAAGCACTAAAGGGGTTTGGACACTGGCTCTCAACTCAAAAGACTCAAGAAGAAGGCTCTTGGAATCCCAATAACCCTAACACGGTTTTCGGATTCTAGGAGTTCTGTCACGCGTCGTTGGAGTAATCGCCCACCTGTCGTTCTCCCATCTTCAATCAATCAATCAATTCTGTGCTCTTCGTGAATTTCTCTCCTCCTCAGCACAAAACCCTAACTGGTAAGGCACGATTTCCTTGCCCACATTTCTTTGGCGACTCTGTTGGGGAGGTGTAGAATTTCGTGAAGGTATGCCCACAACTCGAAGTGGGAGAACAATAGTAAAAGCTTCACCAACAAATAGCATTACCTCACCGGGTCCAGTTCCAAGGCAAACAAGTCAAGCTTTCCAAGGCATTAATCTAGATCTCGATCAACCCATTCTTGAAGATGCCTCGGAAGGAAGTTCAACATCACCATACGATCGATCAACAACTAACGAAAGTGTCGTGCGACAAAAGCGGGAAGGCAAGGCGAGGAAGAAAGTGGACAAAGAAAAATCAGGTAACCTGGAGATGCTCAAGGCGTTGAAGGAAGCACGGGAAGGACAAAGGATGATGATGGCCATGATGCTGGAGATTCAGAGGAAGCAAGAGGAAATGAAAAATTTTCGTCAACAGTTGATGCAGATTCCCGCTTTCAAAGCCATGTTCCCAGACAATTCACAAAGAGAACCGGCAGGAGTGGAGAACAACAACAACGATAACAACAATAAGGAGAATTAGACTTCACCTCCATTGACGGAGCATCAGACCATTCCAATCATCCACTTGGAACCTCAGAACAGTGGTGACGTGCCACAACCCAGACTGGAAGTCAGCCAACCTCAAACAAACATCATTTTGATTACTATCCCCGCATTTTCACAAGTGCAGATACCAACCATTCCAAGCCTCATTCAACGAACCAGCCCACAAGCACAACCGATACAGAATTTACATGATGCCATGCAGCACGTCAACCAATTTACGTACACGGAGAGTCCATACCACGAGCCAATATGTGACAAAGGATGATATGATCGATGTGATCAATCAACTTCACAAGCAGTACATCCCGAGCCGGAGTTAGACTTTACTCCACCTTACCTTACATATATTCGGAGACAACCCTACCCTGGCGTAGGTATATCGAGCATCCCCGCAATTTCTAAAATACAATGGGGAGAAAGGAAATGCCAGGACACATTGCCGAGTTCGTGGAGTCGATGTCTCCATGGTTAGGATATGATGAAAGGAACAATCATAATTTGTTGATGACGGAATTCAACAAGACTTTGACGGATAATGCCTTCAGTTGGTACTACAACTTGGAGAAAGGATCAGTTCATGATTAGGATGATCTAAAATTGCAATTTTTTAAGAAATTATTCTATGTGCAAAAACAGGTAACCATCGTAGAGCTCATGCGATTCAAGAAAAAGCCAAACGAGGAGCTGTCAGATTACGTGGATAGGTTCAGGGCCCAAGCACAGAAGTGTGCAGAGCCAATTGAAGAAAAGAACTTGGTTAGCATATGCAATAATGGTGTTTTAGACGCCTTCAAGCCCCACCTCATTACCGAGGCGTGTGATTCATTTGTGACCCTCTCATCTTTTGCAAAAGACTTGGGGGGAATCATGACATTTCCCACTAGCTATGCGATGGATACATGGAAGAGCAAGAAGACAGCAACTGTGGCTTTGGTGGATTCTCAGTCAAAACCACAAGGGACAAGAAGGAGAAGAATGAGAAATTTGAAGCGAAGAGAAAAGCATGGGGACAAGTATGCGAATGCCGCCCGGAGGCTATCACATGCAGCGAGAAGGCGTTCAGGAGCCTGTACGAACAATGGGTCGAGCACGGAGTGGTGAAACCTCCAAGGCCCCGGTTGGTTGTAACGGAAGAAATAAAAAGAAGACCAGACTTCTGTGTATACCACCAATACGCAAGGCATTCCACTATGGACTGTTACAGTGTGTGGAGGATATACCATGAGAAACTGGCGGCCGGGGAGATTGAACTGGGAGAAGAAACGTGCAACACTATCACCCATGTAGCAGTCCTGGAAGTCAAGAACTCAATTATTGGCTCTATGTACCATCGACAAAACTCTGAACTACAGATGAGTTAAAAATCCACCCAAGATGGTGGTCCACCAAAAATGGTGGTTTAAGTCCTCAGAAATATCCCTTGCCGAGTAAATTGGATGACCAAGGGAGGAGGCACAAGAATTGACGAATAAAAAAAACCAACCCAAGATGGTGGTCCACTCTAAATGGTGGTCAAGTCCTCGTAGACTACACTTGCCAAGAAATTGGAGGACCCAAGTAACGAGGCACCCGATTTTAAGTCCTCATAGACTGCACTTGCCAAGAAATTGGACGACCCAAGTGACGAGGCACCTAATTTCAAGTCCTCGTAGACTGCACTTGCCAAGAAATTGGACGACCCAAGTGACAAGGTACCCGATTTCAAGTCCTCGTAGACTGCACTTGCCAAAAAAATTGGACGACCCAAATGACGAGGCACCTGAGTGTTACACTTTATCATCAAAAGTGAATGAGGCACCTGACTATAAGTCCTCAGACCCAAAAAGTTATACTTTCAACTTTAATAAAAGTAATTGAGGCACACAGTATAAGCCTCAACCTCAAAAAAAAAAAAAAAAAGAAAGTTACACTTTATCTCTAAAAGTGGCAAACGTTATGCTTTCTTCGACAAAGGCGAGATTTATTATATGAAACGTTATGCTTTTTGTTAAAAGCAATTTGATTATCAATTAATTTGTCAAACTTTCACTTATACTTGATTATTTCTTCTGATTTATAAAAAAGAAAAGTATAGATTCAAGTGTTAGTTTGTATGAAATATATGTACATGATTTTTTGATACAGGAAATGAAAAAAAACTACGAAAGTTCATGATCTAAAGGCCATGACCTATCGAATTAAAGATAGAGGAATACCTAAAGCTTGGTCTTCGTGTCTATCAGGCCTTCGAGGCTATCAGCAGGTCATCAAGGCTATCAGTAGATCTTCGAGGCTATCAACAGGTCTTTGAGGCTATCAGCAGGTCTTCGATGCTATTAGGCCTTCGAGGCTATCAGCCCTTCGAGATTATCAGTAGGTCTTCAAGGCTATCAGCAGGTCTTCGAGGCTATCAGGCCTTCGAAGCTATCAGGCCTTCATGAAATTCTTAGTTCTCAATGACTTCTCGATTCTAAAGAAAAAAGAAATTTCAAGAGAGGGTAAGAAAGATTAAATCTAAGATTTTCAAATTATCCCAGGAGAGCTCTTCTAAGGCTTGCCCTTCTAGGGTTTGCTCCCCTAGAGGTTCCCTCTCCTAGGACTTTCATTTTCGAGGCTTGCAAAACATCAAGCCCCGCGAAGTGTTCACACACTGGAATCAAGACTTCAACACTTACAATATTTTGCGCGATCATCTCACCAAAGGCATGACTCACGCGCAGGGGGAAAATGCTTACTGGTAGATTGGTAGATGACATAGACGTCCTCCATAGTAGAGGTGCATTCCCCCAACCCGTGACGAATGAAGAATGTCCTGTTGGATACGAATGATATATAGAGGAGCACCATGGTCCTGATTTGATACGAATGTCATTCCTGAAGGAGGCTAGATGAATCAAACAAGAAGTGAAGGGAACTGAAAGGGTACTCTTGTTTCTCTATACATAGACGGGGAATGCGATCAGAATGGGGAAGGTCATCCCAACCTCCACAAGCTGCTGCATATAGGAACAAGCATTCCCTATCTGGCAGATGAAGAATTGTACGATCATAATTACGAACTTGCTCCCCAAACGACGTCGGAAAGGCTAAAGAAGGAGCCCTTTCCCAATCATCGAGAAATGGGGCCTCTTAGTGATTTCCGTGTCGATGTAATGCTTATCATGACAAAGAGGAAAGTCTGATATTTAACCTTAAAGACACCTGAAAAGAAGAAGAAACAATGTTAGAAGGAGTTAGGAATCACAATTATGCAAGAGAAAAGTTTCTCGAAATTTTACGAAAAAACTTCGGACAGCCCAAAAGCATCCTTCGGAGCCTCTTTTGGACTTATAATGACATATGTCATGGTCAAGGCATTGACTTTTTGTAGAGCTCATCGCTAGCTTCGTTTCGATATATTGTGCCCTAAAACTCCAACAGATCAAAAGTTACGATCCAAATAGTAGCTCGCTCATCCCGAACTTCATTTTTTTCTCCCAAACATAGATTTCCCCTGGGTTCGGCCCCTAGGGTTCGGCCTCCTAGGGTTCTCCCCTAGGAGTTTGGCCATCTGGAGTGGTTTCCTTTGCATGCAGAGAGCGTTTTTCTTCCTTCGTGTTCTTCGTTGACAAAACTTCAAGTCTTTCTTCCGAGGGAAAAACAGAGATGTAATCAAGGTAATGGGGCTCGGAAGACAAAAAAAAGATTAGGGAGTCTGAAGAAAAAATTAAAGGGTTCGGTCCCCCTAGGGTTTGTCTCCTTAGGGGATGTTCCCTCTATTCATTCCTTTGAGGTCCTGTTGCTCCACAAATCAACCGCTTGGAACGAGCGCTCCTTCTCCGCAAAAATTATAGCCTTCTTTGATGAATTCTGAGGGAAAAAACCAAGATATGATCAAGGTGATAGGGCTCAGAAACAAAGAAAGACTACAATTGCCTGAAACAGAAAAGAGAAATAGAGGAAGTAAGTCAAGAGAAATTCAAAAGAAAACATGCAAGTAAGCAAATTAAAAAATGAAGACGAGAAGAAGGAATGGAGCCCCGAGGTTCGGGTCCCCATAGGGTTCGACCTATGGGTTCAACCCTAGGATTTGGCCCTATAAGGAGGAATTCTCTTTGTTACCTCTCGCTCGGATTGAGGAATGTCTTCTTGTTGCTCCTTTGAGGGTCTTCCTGGCTCATAGGAAGAAAGAAAATCCAAAATGAAGCAAGATAAGCAAGGAGGCGTGAATGGCTTGGGAGATGCACACATATGAATACATGTATAGCCCCCAAAGTATGCTAGCAACGAAAAAGGAAGCAATCACTTTTTTCCATTAAAGGAAGGATTCAAGCTGATTTCCAAAAGATAAGTATCTTTGAATTTATTTCTAAATAGAAATATATAAAGATATTATTTTCTAAATATGAAAAAAAAACTTTGATTTTCTCCCAATAAAGGGAAATTTTGAAATTTAGTTTTTTCCTTCTAAATAATAATAATAATGATAAGGAAGGATATTGTCTTCAAAATCAAACAAAGAAAAATTTTATTTTAAAATAAAATGAAGATTTGATTTGATTTGATAAAAGGGTCTTACAACCTCCCTCCTTATGAAATTTCATCCTCGAAATCGACGACGACGTACACGTGTGTTTTGAAAAGGTGAGGATACCTCGTTTTCATTTCTGATTCTAACTCCCAGGTCATTTCTTCAATAGCATGGTTCCTCCACAAAATCTTAACTTGTGGTATAACCTTGGTGCGTAGGACATGCTCTTTCCTATCCAAGATCTTAACGGTACCTCCTGTACGTTAAATCTTCGACTAAATCTTCGTTCTAACTCAATAATGCAGTACGAGTCTTTCACATATTTACGAAGCATAGATATGCGAGTCTATAGACCACATTTCCTATTCGGTCAAGAATCTCAAATGGACCAACAAATCATGGATTGAGCTTTCCTCTCTTCCCAAATCTTGTAACTCACTTCCATGGAGCAATACGTAACAATACATGATCCCCAATATTAAATTCCACGTCCTTTCGATGAAGATCCGCATAACTCTTTTGTTGATCATGTGTCGTTTGTATACGTTTCCGGATCATTTAGATCTTCTCTGTAGTTATACGTACCAATTCTAGTCCCAACAACGTTGTTTCACCCACCTCGCCCCAAAGATCTCGAGAACGACATTTTCTTCCATACAACGCCTCGAATGGAGCCATGCCTACACTTGCATTGATAATTGTTATTGTAGGAGAATTCCACCAATGGCAAGTAATTATCCAAACTCCCTTTGAAATCTAGGACACATAGTCTTAATAGATCTTCAAGAGTCTGTCGATTGCCCATCCGTTTGAGGATGGTATCTTTGGCCAGAATAAATAAATCCATGCCCATAGCTTTACGTAAGCTAATCCAAAATCGTGAAGTGAATCTTGGGTCACGATCCGAAACTATGGATCTTGGCATGTCATGCAATCTCACAATCTCATTCACGTATATCTGAGCAAGACGTTCAAGGGAATAAGTCTCCGTATAGGCAAGAAATAGGAAGACTTGGTTAATCTATCAATAATGACCCAAATTGCATCTATGCCTTGAGAAACCTTGGGAAGACTAGTAACGAAATCCATAATAATGTGTTCCCACTTCCATTTCAGAATTTCTAGTGGTTGCAATGGACCCTTTGGCACTTAATGCTCCGCCTTTATACGTTGACAAGTTAAACACCTCGAGATAAACTCTGCGATCTCTCTCTTCATATTGCTCCACCAAAATGTATGTTGAAGATCATGATACATTTTGGTACTCCCAGGATGGATTGTAAATATTGGTGTGTTGTGTGCCTCCATCATGATTCTATACTTCAAGTCAAAATCGTTAGGAACACAAAGTCTGGAGTTGACTCGAAGTATTCCTTATTCGTCGATTCTTGCTTCTGGAATAATACCTTCTTGCACTTTCTTCTTCATACGCATCAGCTCTAGGTCTGTAGCTTGAGCAGCTTTAAATTTATCGATTAAAGTCGGTTCTACTCGTATACTTGATATCATCACATGGGTAATTAGAGCCTTTACCTCTATCTTCATCCTTTGCAAGTCATAAAAAATGGGCCTTTGTGTTAACAACATTGCACTCGTACCCGCATATGATCTTCTACTCAATGCGTCAGCTACCACGTTTGTTTTTCCAGGATGATATTGGATGGTATGATCATAATCTTTCAACAGCTCGAGCCAACGTCGTTTTCGCATGTTGAGTTCCTTTTGGGTGAAGAAATATTTGAGGCTTTTACAATCTGTATAGATCTCCACTTTCTCCCCATACAAATAGTGTCTCCAGATCTTCAACGCGAAAACGACTGCTGCCAACTCCAAATCATGAGTAGGATAATTCCTCTCATATTCTTTAAGTTGTCGCGAGGCATAGGCTATGACTTTCCCATGTTGCATGAGAACACATCCTAACCCTTTGCCTGAAGCATCGCTGTAGATAACAAATCCATCCGAACCAGATGGTATTATCAGAATAGGTGCCGAAATGAGTCTCCTCTTGAGTTCTTGAAAACTCTTCTCACAATCCTCGCTCCAACTGAATTTTGTATCTTTACAAGTCAATTTGAGTTAGCTGAGATAGCGATTCGAGAAAATCCTTCCACGAATCTCCGATAGTAAATCCAATAAGCCCGTAAAGCTACGTGCTTGAGAATCGACTTTTAGTTACTCCCAACTTTGTATTGCTTCAATCTTCCTCGGGTCAAAAGATACTCCATGTTTTGACACCACGTGCCCAAGGAATGTTACTTCCTCAAGCCAGAACTCACATTTCTTCAGCTTGGCATATAGCTTGTTATCACGAAGCCTTTGCAGTACCAGCTTCAAATGGTGCTCATGATCTTCACGGCTTTTGGAATAGATGAGGATGTCATCAATAAAGACAACACCGAACTGATACAAATATTCTTTGAACACACGGTTCATCATATCCATGAAAGCAGCAGGAGCATTAGTCAATCCAAAAGACATGACTAAGAATTCATAATGCTCATACCGAGGAGTTCAAGGCGCTTTCTTGAGAATATCCTCGATTTTATACTTGATTGATGATATCCGTAAGCTAAGATCGATCTTTGAAAAAATTATGCTCCTCTTGAATCGGTCGAACAAGTCATCTATGTGAGGTAGCGGATACCTATTCTTGATGGTGATATGGTTCAATTCTCGGTAGTCAATACAAAGTGGCATACTCCTGTTAGGTTTGTAATATTCAAGAACGCAATCAAATTGCAAAAATAATGCGGAAGCGTGTAAAAATCAGAGTTTTAAAATTTTACAAACCATATACCCGGATCACCCTTTATGCACAATTATTAATTAAACGAAAAGATAGAGAATAAAATCATACCCTTGAAGATCGAACTTCCTCAGGTACAAGTTCACCTCCAAATCCTTTCGCGTTCAACTTGAATCCACCGGGTTTGGTTCCTTCCTTTGATCAACGTTAGCCACCCAAGTGTTTGGCCTCTATAGGTGATCCACCAAGGAAAAAGAATTTTCAAGAAGAAGGGGTATTGGCTCAAACCCTAGTTTTTCCTATCTGTATAGAAAAAGGGCGTACTCTCCAACCATTGGAATTACATATGTTGTAAAAGTCAACAACCACACCACCCATAATAAGACTCCTCTTATTTATAGATGTGGGCAACCCACCTTAACAATTAAAGAATTGGGATTTATTTAATTAATTAAATTCTTTTAATTAATTAAGCTCCCTAATTTTATTAGGGATAATTAATTAAACTCCTTTAACTAATTTTCCTTCCTAATCCAATTAGGAATAAATGAGAGTACTTATATTAAATTAATTCCTAAACTCTTTTAGAAATTAAAATAATAATAATTGTAATAATATTAATAAGACTCCTCTTATTAATTTATATTTAATACTTCTAAAATATTAAATAATAAATATTAAGCTATTTAATTTATTCTATCACCATAGATTAAATTAAATATACATAACATATTATTACGATTATGCCATTAACTTCTTAAATAATTATTCTTCCTTTTATGGTGTGACCCTTTAGGTTCTCCATATTAAACCCAACATGAATAAATCAATTAGAACAATTCTAATCTTATTTAAATAAATAAATTAAACAATTAATTTATTTAAATAATTAATATTTATTTATTTATAATAATAATAATATTATTATTATTATAAATGTAACAATTGTTCTTAAATATAATACCAAAGATTTCATTGTCCAACAATAAAATGGAAATAATGTTTCTAACAAATCTTTGGAATACAATAACAACTTATTGACTTAATAGATTTGCCGTAGGATTACTAAACTATAAGTTTTACATGGCTAATGCAAAGAACCTTTGCTTCATTTCCCACATAGGATTACTTATATTTGTTTAGCTTTCTACTGCATTTGGTCCTTTCATAAATCTATATTAATGATAACCAAAGTCGGTATCCAATACCCAAGTAGAACCTCGACTTAAAGAAAATTTATTTCAATCATGAACAAAAAGCGTATTATGGCAGAAACTTCACTAAGCTTCTTTGGTTAACCTCTGCAAGATGTTTCTTGCAGTTTCTTTCCAGTGTCCAGGCTTATTGCAGTGGAAGCAAACTCCTTTGCTATCCGTATCAGTTTTGCTCTTATTATCCTTTGTTTACGCCTTTCTATTTACCTTCTTTGAATCGTTCTTCTTTTCAGAAGATCCTTTGGCCCCTACCAGTAAGACTTGATCTTTCTTGGTTGGAAAGTGACTCTCAACATTTTTCAATATGTTAAGCAAATCAGCGAGGCTGATATCTAGCTTATTCATATGAAAAATTCATAACAATTAATGAAAGGAGTTAGGGAGTGAGTGTAAGATCAAATCTTGGCTCAACTCTCCATCCATGACAAAACTCGTTGTCCTAATTGATCAATCAAATTGATAATGTTAAGGACTTTTATCTATACTGTAGTGTCATCGGTCATTCTAGATCGGAAGAGCTCCTTAGATATCTGATATCTATCAATCTTACTTTCCTCACCATCAACTACTTGATGTGCAGGAATATAGTAGGAGCATCCATAGTTTCATGCTGACGCTGAAGCTCGTTACTCATGGATGCGAGCATGATGCATTGAGCCAACTGTGCATCATCTTGCCACTTTCTAAAAGTAGCAATCTCTTCCTCGAGGCATTATTCGCAACCATTGCGAGGATAGGCGTGTTAAGGACATAAGATAGCTTTTTCACTATGAGAACTATTCTCAAATTCCTTAACCAATCTGTTTAATTGATGCAGTTAATTTAGCATCTAATATGCTTCGCAGTGATAGTAATTTTAGACATTGTAAAATTCTTTAAATGAATTTTTAATTAACAACATTTTAACATACATTCTTTTATTAATTACCAAAATAATTTAGGTCTTGTTTTAAATTGGTATCTCCCACTATTTTCTTCAAACTATATTACCCTCACTTATATAGTTCGGCAAAATCTAATTAAAGATTTGCTAGTGAGAATAAGGATCCCATTTCAAATGTATATAGCCTTGTGGTGACACAACAAACTATATATAAATAAATAGGTAGACAACTTTTGTCAATTACATCAACTATGCAACTCCTTTTCTTTTTCCTCTTAGATTATTTTGATCTAGTGGTGGCACATCCGAATCAAAATTATCCAAGTTAAGTCCGACCTAGCACTCCATATATTCAAAAAAGAAAAATATCATCCTTGTGGTGACATAACAAAACAATATTGTTCAATTTTCTTTATAAGCATCAAATGTGATAAATTAACATCTTAAATACTTAATACTTGCCTTGTGGTGACACAACAAACTCATATTAAATATTTAATACTCTATTATTTTTATCATGCTAGAAATGACGTTCGATATTCCAAATATCTTTGAACGCTTAGGACTTAATATAAAATTGAGGGTTTGTTATTAATTTGTCTCATCTTGTTTTTTAAGCATTTACATATATATATAAAATACGCGTCGTATTAATAAACATACGAAGCATGTTTGCATAATATATATATATATATATATATATATATATATATATATAGCATGCACATATAGAATACTTATATTCTACCGGATTGATTATGGACTTTTATTCTAGTTTGGTTCACTAGAGCCACCAAGTGAACCAAAAGGTCAAACCCTAAGGTGCAAGAAATAATATTTAAATATAACTATTACATTTAAACTCGGGCTCCATTACAAACGGGTCTTAAAGCGCTATTGCTCCTTGATCTCCAATTCTTCAAAATTAATTCTAACTATTCATATTACAAAACTATTTAAAATAAATAGAAACCTTGATCGTGAGTCGAGGGAAGTGCATAGGAGGGAGATAGAATTTACATTAAGAAAAAAATTAGAGAAGGCGAGGCACGCAGAGACCCCATTTAATAAAAACACATACATTCATGCATCCAACTAAAATAAAATCCAATCATATTGGTCAATAGTCCATAATCAATCCTATTTATTATCATACACATCATCATATACATCAATAAATAACATTCATCTTATGAATAATAAACATTTAATATATATATTGATATCATTTAATGGGCAAATTTAGTTAGTATAAAATCTAATTTTGAATCAAAATAAACTCCTTTATTTTAATCCAAATTTAAATCAAAATAAAACTATTTTATTTTAATTTATCTAATTTTTGAATAAAATAAACTATTTTATTTTAATCAAAATTTTAATCAAAATAAACTCCTTTATTTTAATTAATTATGGAATCAATTCCATATATATATAAAAAAAAATTATTAAAGGAAACACGGATTATCTTTCCTATTCACAAATAAACTCCTTTATTTTGAATAATATGAAATCTTATTTCATATTTAAATAAACTCCTTTATTTAAGAAAACACGAATTTTCTTTCCTATTCACAAATAAACTCCTTTATTTAAGGAAATATGGAATCCAATTTCAACTCTAATTAGTTATCATGGAATCCAATTCCAACTCTAATTAGTTAGCATGAAATTTAATTTTAATAATAAAATAATTAAAAACATATTATATATATATATATATATATTACGGTAATACATATATATTATATATATAATATATGTAATTAAACTTCCCATTTATGTTCCTTCACGTGGCCCTTTTTTTTTTATTAGTTATCATGTAAAGGAAGTTAGCTTACATGGCACATGAATCCTTGAAATCCACTGAAACACAAATCATAAGATTTCTTATATATATCATATTCCGTCTCTCGTGAAAATGATATCAGTTGCAGCGAATTTACGAATTCGTGATTATTTTTTTTTTATACAACAAAATTATGCCCAATTAAATTGTTCTAAACACATATCAATATACAAATTAAAATAATTAATAATTCGCATAAAGGTTTGGCTCTGATACCACTGTTAGGTTTATAATATTCAAGAACGCAATCAAATTGCAAAAATAATGCGAAAGCGTGTAAAAATCAGAGTTTTAAAATTTTACAAACCATATACCCGGATCACCCTTTATGCACAATTATTAATTAAACGAAAAGATAAAGAATAAAATCATACCCTTAAAGATCGAGCTTCCTAGAGTACAAGTTCACCTCCAAATCCTTTTCGCTCAACTTGAATCCACATGGGGTTTGGTTCCTTTCTTCGATCAACGTTAGCCACCCAAGTGTTTGGCCTCAGAGGTGATCCACCAAGGAAAAAGAATTTTCAAGAAGAAGGGGTATTGGCTCAAACCCTAGTTTTTCCTATCTGTATAGAAAAAAGGCGACTCTCCAACCACCATTGGAATTACGTATGTTGTAAAAAGTCAACAACCACACCACCCATAATAAGACTCCTCTTATTTATAGATGTGGGCAACCCACCTTAACAATTAAGGAATTAGGATTTATTTAATTAATTAAATTCTTTTAATTAATTAAGCTCCTAATCTTATTAGGGATAATTAATTAAACTCCTTTAACTAATTTTTCTTCCTAATCCAATTAGGAATAAATGAGAGTACTTATATTAAATTAATTCCTAAACTCTTTTAGAAATTAAAATAATAATAATTGTAATAATATTAATAAGACTCCTCTTATTAATTTATATTTAATATTTCTAAAATATTAAATAATAAATATTAAGCTATTTAATTTATTCTATCACCATATATTAAATTAAATATACATAACATATTATTACGATTATGCCATTAACTTCTTAAATAATTATTCTTCCTTTTATGGTGTGACCCTTTAGGTTCTCCATATTAAACCTAGGTTGTGAATAAATCAATTAGAACAATTTAATCTTATTTAAATAAATAAATTAAATAATTAATTTATTTAAATAAATAATATTTATTCTACAATAGGGATAAGCCTCCCAAGCAATCAACGACTTTCCGGATAATATAGATTTCAACATTAATCATTAAAGAACCTTTGAGTAAATAGTTATCGTGACAATTCAATCCTTCCACCATACAATGTCCCAATTAAATATAAGGCATGGAATTCTTTGTCAAGTCTTATTTTATTTAATTATATGTATTTCGATCCTTAAATGCACAACTCAAATAATGCAAATTAGAAACTCCTTTCTAATTTCATTACGCCGCCGCCGAGGACTCTTTGGGTTGTCATTTATCGAATCACATAGGACATTCTCTTCTTTTAATAGAAGTGGTAGATTCTTTATTGATCATACATTATCTCCATATACAACTTATTATACCCAAGCATACCCTTTGATATACCCTAAGGGTCTTAAGGAATAAGTCAAAGTATAACTCATCATACACAAGATACTATGATGATCTCAAGTCCAAGGATCACTCAGACTACTATCACTACAGAATTCCTATCGACAAAGCAAGTAAAACTCCATTAGGTATTCCTTAGCGAGCCACGTTCAAGTGAACTTATTCTCTAATAAGCACCTACATACTTGCTTTAGTGTCTCCACACAAATGATCATGAGATCAATCATCCTCATCCAATGAGCAAAAGAACGTATGTACCAATCTATCTGGATTCACTAATCCCCAATTTAGTAATCCAATGATTGGGAACTATTTTAGTTTTAAGCTTTCTAAGAATTTAGATCTCATTAGAATGATCATCATCATTATTCTAAAAGCATTGCTTAAAACTATGGGTTTATCACATATTATAAAACAAAGATCGTGTAGATAATTAAAAGCCTCTAATAAATTAATACTTTTATTAATAAATGAATAAGATTGTTACAAAGTATATGCTTTATCATCAAACATGATTGGCTTGTGTGCATACTACTTTCAACTCCCGTCTTTCTTCTTTACGAATAACACAGGAGGACCCCAAGGAGATGCACTAGGATGAATGAAACTGATGTCCAACAACTCCTAAAGTTGGACCTTTAACTCCTGAAGTTCAATAAGAGCCATTCGATATGGGGTTTTAGAAATGGGCTTTGTACCAGGTTGAAGGTCAATAAAGAATTCAACTTCACTTTCTGGGGGTAGACCGGGAAGTTCATCAGGAAATACGTCAGGAAATTCACTAACAGTAGAAAAATTATTCAAATCTGACGTGTTTTTGTTCAAGTTTGTGACATGGGCTAAGAAAGCTTAACATTCATTTTCAATAAACGAATAGCTTTATGGCTTGATATGACAGTGATTGACTTTAGTGGTTTGGTTGCTTGAATTCGCATAACAGGTTGGTTAGGAATATGAAAACTAGCAACCTTACAAAAACAATCAATTTTAGCATGATGAGTGGTTAACCAATCAATGCCTAAAATCACATCAAATGCAAGTATTTTCAATGAAATAAGATCGGCAGGTAATGTAAGACCTCAACTTATTATAAATAAAATTGAATTTCCTCTATTTATTATTGTGAATAATAAGGTGTTAATTTGATATAATACTTTGGTTATGGGTGAAATGTGCAAATTTTGCAAAATAAGTAAGTGGTTATAAAATATTCATTTTGTCGAGGAATATTTGTTTGGTCGTGGAATATTCTTTACGTCGGGGAATATTAAATGCGAAAGCGCTTGACCATTTTGTGGGCCCATGTGAAAAATGGTGGGATGAAGAAAATGACAAGTTTGAGTTTTTATAAATAACGGCGTAGTTATTACTGAATTAACAATCTTTGTTGGAATACCCGGTGGTTAAAATACGATGTCTGGCGTGGTTGTATACAAAGAAAGCACGGTTTTGCAGTATTTTTAAATTATTGATTCTTACGTAAGAAGACACTACTCAATTATTATTACGGTAATAAGCATTCAATATTTTATTTTATTGATTCAATAATTGCTACGTTGATATTTTATATTATTGTTGTTTCAATAATTGTCAACGCTTGAGATTTCCCATTATCGGATCGATAGTTCATATTATTTGAATAATATTATTAGATAGCATTATTGGCAATGTCTAAGGAAGTTCTATCTAGGAAGGGTTTGATCACCTAATTGCGCGCATGATAAGGAGAAATCCTTATCGGAAAGCCCCTCTTTCACAGGAACGACTGGTTGTCATAATTGTGATTACGTAATATTATTTGTGAATAATTAATTATTGATTTATATGATAAGAAAATATTTATTTTATGTAGATATAAATGATGGGTATATTTATTGTTGTTATAAATGAAGGAATTAATGCTGAGGTGTTTTATTAGTATTTTGTCGGAATGGAGGTATTAATAATCATCCGTTTGTGGATTTCAGATATTTTTTTGTTTAGAATTTGGAAAAACTTAAAGCTACAAAGTTGTAGAGAATTTGATTTCGTGTGGAATGGACATAAAATTCGTATTTTTCTTATAAGCGGACTATTTTCTATGAATTACTAAAGTTTCAAAAATTAAAATGATTTTTATTAAATTATGGGTGGGACCCACTTGTGTTAAAAACACGTGGGCTGCTGGGATTTTTCAAGAAGGATTGGCTTGAATTTTCAGCAATGGTTGGCATGCGTGGGAAGAAAAGATTTATTAATATTTTATTATTTTAGTCTCTTATGGCGTTCTAGCATTTTTATATAAATAGACGCTTTAGGTTAGAAATTGAAAAAATCACACGAAACAAATTTTCTTTCTCTCTAGATTATCGAGAGTATTTTTGTGAGTATTTTGATACTTTGAGAGTTGTTATTCAGTGCAAGTTTCTGTCAGCACTATATCCAAAATTTAGTCAGAAGTACGGTTATTTTGAGGTAAGGGATGTTATTTTCTTCATAAATGATATTATTTTTTTTAATATCATTATGCCGAAATATTGGTTTGAACTTTTTATCAAATTTGGAACTTTTTGTGTCGGGGTTACTATTCATGTATACGGCAGTATTCACCAAAAAATAAAATTTTTTCTTTTTGTCCAAGATGTCTATTATGGCTACTATCTTTGATTGTATCCATGTTTTGATCTTTATATTTGAATTATGCTTCACAATTGGTTATTATGGAGTATTATTGAACTTGGATAAACTGTAATACGAATCCCTAATATTTGTTCTTTTATCTCACTGGATTCATTTTCTTTAAGATATTTTTCATCATCCTCAGTCCTAAATGATGATATTATTGAATATCTTTGGCCTGTAGTGCAAAGATGAATGATTAACTAATGAATATCTTTGGCCTGTAGTGCAAAGATGAACAGGTGTTGAGATGAACATGACCAATTGGTTAATATGTGATATGTTAATTTGTTAATATGTGATATGTTAACCATATGCTTCGACTGACCAACCAAATAAGCTTAGGTATGACACACTAGCGAAGGATTACTCGTCTCTCCGCTCCTAGTTCTATTCCCCGATCTCCATTAGAGAACATATCCTAAGCTTTGAAACCAATCATGACGCCCCCAAAATAGGTATACATCACCCATTACGAAGTCGCCAAATACATGGTATAGAAACAAATACAACTTTAGTAATACAATTATCGTGAAAAATACGACAACACTTATCTTGTGAGTTTAAATAAAAATATTGTCTAATAGGCAAGATATACAAACTCAAAAGGAGTCCTCATTATAATTATTGATACACTATTTTACAAAATAGTGAGGACTACTAAAACAACTATCTGAACCATCACTCCATACCCTATTTAGTTCCTACTATGTTCTCACCTCACGAGAAGAAAAATGGAACAAAAAGGAAAAGGGTGAACTCAACTAGCCCAATAAAGAATATTATGACTAAGATAATATACAAAAATTATCATTAGTCTTCAACAGGAAAATCGATAGAATATAATAGACAACAAGTTTTAGATCAACAATCGCAATGAAAGCTTGAGAATCCATTAGAAGAGTTAACTAGAGAATGAATTCTACTATCTTCTAAGATTTAAAAGTCTAGCATCGATATTTTATCCTTGTAACATCAATTAATATACATCTTGAATCAAATATTCATCTTTGCACTATAGGCCAAAGATATTCATTTGTATCACCAATTGGTCGTGTTCATCTCAACACTGTTCATCTTTGCACTACTGGCCAAAGATATTCATCGATTAATCATTCATCTTTGCACTACTGAGACAAAGATATTGATAATATCGTCATTTAGGGTGAGGATGATGAAAAATATTTTAAAGAAAGCGAATCCGGTGAGATAAAAGATTAAATATTAGGGATTCGTACTTGGTTTATCCAAGTTCAAAAATACTCCATAATAAACCATAGTGGAGTAAAATTTAAGAATAAAGATCAAAACATGGATACAATCAAATATAGTAACCTGATAGACAACTTGGACAAAGAAAGAAAAAATTTATTTTTTTACGTGAATAGTGTCGATATCACGTGAATAGTAACCCGACATGAAAAAGGTAGAAATTCCACAATAAAATCCATACAAATATTTGGTATAATGATATTGAAAGAATAACATCATTATGAAGAAAATAACATCTCTTACCTCAAAAGAATAAATGATCTTGGTGAAATATCGTGTATAAAATTTGAAAGAAACTTGCAGTGAATAGCAACTCACAAAGTATCTAAATACTCACAAAATACGCTCGATAATACAGAGAGAGAGAGAGCGAGAGAGAGAGAAAGCTTATGATTCTGGTGTGATTTTCAATTCTAACTATGCACCCTATTTATAGGAAAATGCTTAGAACGCCATAGTAGTGACAATTCACACTGATGACTTTATCTGCTACTATTCACGCCCACCACTTTTGAAATTAAATTTCAGCACATTTCATTTCTCACCAACCAAAAGTGGGGCCCACCATGTTTTTAATAAAAATATTTATTTCTAAAACTTCAATAATTCATAATAAATAGCCCTTTTATCAGAAAAATACGAATTTTATGTCCTTTCCATAGGAAATTAAATTCTCTACAACTTTGTATAAGAAAGTTTTTCCAAATTCCAAATAGAAAATGCCCGAAATCCACATACGGACGATTTTAATACCTTCATTCCGACAAAATACTGATAAAATACCTCAACATTGATTCCATCATTTATAACCACAATAAATATATCCATCATTTATATCCACATAAAATAAATATTTTCTTATCATATAAATTAATAATTAATTATTCACAAATAATATTACAGAATCACAATAATGAAAATCAAGTTGTTCTGCGAGGAAAGAGGGCTTTCCGATAAGAATTTCTCCTTATTAGCGCGCAATTAGGTGACCAAACCCTTTCCTAGACAAAACTTCCTTAGACATTGCCAATAATGCTATCTAATAATATTATTCAAATAATATGAATTATTGATCTGATAATGGGAAATACTATGTAGTGACAATTATTGAAACAACAATAATATAAAATATCAACGTAGCAATTATTGAATCAATAAAATAAAATATTGAACAGTAATTATTGTAACAATTATTGAGTAGTGCCTTCTTACGTAAGAATCAATAATTCAAAAAATATCGTGTAATACCGCAGGTGCTTCTTGTGCAACCAATGCAGACATCGTATTTTAACCACCGTGTATTCTACAAAGTGTTAAGCAGTAACAATTACGCCGTTATTTATAAAAACTCAAACTTGTCGCTTTTCATCCGGCGCTTATTCTACATTATGGGGCCCATAATGGAGTTGTACCGTCGTATGAATATTCTCCTACAACAAGAATATTCCACGACCAAACGAATATTTCCGACAACAATGAATATTTTATAACCACTTGCTTATTTTGCAAAATTTGCACATTTCACCCATAACCAAAGTATTATATCAAATTATCACCTTATTATTTCAAGATAATAAAT